>PHNY01022517.1:3242-20436 GCA_003724115.2 Anethum foeniculum | reverse complement strand
CTAATTACTAAAGTAGCTCACTAACTCTAAATTGAACCAATTCATATCATTTAAACATAATGACAAACATGTCATACCACATTATCAAGATAACATCATCACTAATCATCAATCAACTTTGTAATTTTCAAAATAAATTTTTATTCCTTTTTATTCACAAAATTCGAACAAAAAAGATTCTAAAAAGAGAACAAATCAACTTTTAAAAATTACACAAGCCTTCCTATACACTAATATTCTTTTATAATCAAATCTTAAAATCATTAACAACTTTAAACAATCACAATACAAATTCCTTGTTATATTTTTTTATTCAATAATTCGAATTAAACAACTAATTAGCCAAAAATTACAAATTAAATCCCTTAAATTCTTTTTGAGTCCTAACATGCTTCTAATAATCATCTATTTAATTCCATACACTCATGCAAGCAAACAAATCATACAAAATCAAATAAAATTTTCATCCCCTTCGAATTTCATCATAATTAGAACCAAAATAAATAAATAAAAATTAAGTTAAAAATCTAGAATTTAGCATGCATCATTTCTTAGCCACTTTAAAATGATAACCTAGCACATGTATCAAGTAAGCAATCTTATCATCATCTAAATGACCATAAAATCAAGTTAACACAAGCATGCAAGATCATTTAATATTAAACTAATTCAAACCCTTTTTATTTCTCAAAAAATTCGAACCAAAAAGTGGTTCAAAAACATTCAAAAATTCATTCTTTAAATCCAACCACTATAGTCATCTTTTACTTTATCTCCATTACCATTTCTAAATCATAACATATGCATGTAAACATATAAGATCAACCATTCCATTTCATTTCACAATTTAGACTACTACTACTACTACTACTAAAATCAACTTAAAAATCCATACTATCACTTTAATAGTTCTTGTTAATCTATTATACCTTTACTTAACCACTAATCACTTATCATATCATCAACACAACACAAAGATTTCACATTACAAATAAGCAACTTATTTCCTTTGAATTAATCCAAAAATTCGGACTAAAATGGGAAAAAAATCGGCAAAAATATCAAAATTCAAGCATACATAGTCACATAGTCTTCACTTAATTAATACTAGCATATTCACATATACAAATCCTTTACCAACTGTCAACAAACCAAGTCCTAATCTAGATCTTTATATTTTTAAATAAGCTAAAAGAAAAGCTTTAAGACAAAAAAGTTTTTATACATGCAAATGAAAATCTAGACAGGCAATCACAATTAACCACATATCAACTCATAAAATCATTTATTCAACTCATATACACCACAAATAATCAAAAACCAATCCATCGGCTCCCATGGAGGTCACAACCGGTGGTGATAGTGATGGTGGAATTCATCAAAGGGTGTTCTTCACCATTATACTACCCCCGTCATCCTTTAATCACTTAAAATGATTATTCACACCAATCATTCAACTAGAACATAAGGTTATATAATGAACAAGGGAATGATATAGAGTAGAATTATGGTTTAAAGTTTAGAAAATAACAAGGTTTTGTAATTGCATGCTTTAGAGAGATGAATATTTAGAGATAAAGAAGAGGTGAGAGCTTGGTGAGGAAGAAGGAAAGAAATGGGAAGAGGGAGCTGCATGCTGGGCAGCTTTAAAAGAAGAGCCAGGGGTAGAATGATAATTTCCTAATTACCATTTAGTTTTAAAAACTTGTTTTAATAGGCTACAACGTTTTTGTAAAATGCATAACGGTAATAGTGGAGAAAAATTAAAATATTATTTTTAAAATAAAGAGGATGCGAGTAGATTATTTTATATGATTTTTAAAAGATAAGCGGTCGGTAAGTGCAAAAAATCTTATAAATTCGATTTAAAATATAAAACCGCCAAAATAAATTATGGAAATATTTCTACAAAGTCTAAAATAACTTTTAAGAGGTTATAGAAAAAGAAATATAATTAAAAGACATTTCCATGAATTTACATGAATATTTAAAAGCTAATAATGCACTATTTTCACATAAAAATGCAATTTAAAACACATATTTCTATTTGCAATTATTTCCACCACATACGTAACACACGTAGGCAAATTTAACACGTACAAGCTTATACTAGAAGCTTCAATTCCACATTTTTCAAATTTCGATTTGACCATTTCCAAATAAATCAGAAATTTCTTTAACACAAAATCGGTAACTTTAAACGGATCCACTTATCGATCCTTCACATAAGCTCATATACTCAATCTCTAATTCACATAAACATTATAGAATCAAATTTTTTTGGAAAAGCCACAAAATTTCACATATATTCTTATAATATACATAACATAGTACGCGAAATTGCCAGATGTTACATTCAATCCAGATGGTAAAGAAATTAGAGTTATACAGCTAGATGATCTACACATGAGCAGAGCTAAAATTCCTTATTTAAGGGCAGCTATTTATCATATTGATGATACAGTTGAAGAGCTTAAGGATATCAAGATCAAGTTGGGGATGTACTTAAACATAGGTGAAGAAACCTTGGTAAAGAAGTTCTTTTTATGAAGCTTATGGCATAGTAGAATTGTAGAATAAACTCTTGATTTCCATATATGTTGAGTTGTATCTAAACTCTATTCTTGCATTTAGATTTTTGTTTTGTCATCATCAAATTAGAACTTGATCATATGTTCACATGTACAAGTTGGGGGAGATTGTTAAATATAATTTGATGATGATCAGAGTTTAGATATTTATCAGTACTTAGACAGATCAGAGTTTATCATCAGAGTTTGTCAGATGATATCAATATTTGATATGAGCATTTATAATCAAAGTTTATCTGTCAGACTCTACATAAGGTACAAATCAGTTGAAGGAATGAAGATGGAAAGAATATGTCAGTTCCTCAACATAAGGAATTAGCAGCAATCAATAGGTGTTGATTGTGTAATTAGAGAATACTTATATTTTGTAAACAGTTTTTATTCATCAATACAAAAACTGTTCTTCATTTACTTGCTTATTTAAATTTGATTGTTACATACTGTATTCACCCCCTTTACCGTATATTTGAGACCTAGCAAAAATAATAAAATTTTGCATATTTATCATTTTTCTATATAAAAATTAAATTTGTTTTATTTCAAAAAAAAATATTTTTATTTACTTTATAATTATTTAAAAATACATTATTAATTTTCCGAACCTAAAGTACTTGTAAATTAAACTCTTAATCATACAAGCGTTTATTTTGAAGCAATCCCTAGTAATAAGCAAACACTTAGAAATGCTTGTGTAGAAAAAGGCTTGTAAAATAAAGAAAACCGTTCATTTAAAGGAGATATCATTGTCAAAACAAACGTACTACAACTGTTCCTTGCAAAAGCCGTTGTAGTAAAAGAAACAACGGTTTTTTGCTTTATAGTGTTATATCACAATTTATTCAACAACGCTTAATAAAAAATATCCGTTTTATTATTGTTTCATTATTTTCAAATCTTTGTTGGACTTATTTTCAAAAATTTTACATAAAAACTTGGTTATAAAGGTAATGTTATAAACTTTATTCTTTTATCATATTTAAGTGGCGTATCTCTGCATATTTCAATTTGTATATGTTTGTTATCATATTCCTCTATTTTAATCCATTAGTTGATTTACAAATTCTGTGTTTATGGTGCTATTATCGTCTTGTTATAAATTCATAAATTATGTATTTCATGTATTGTGAAGTTAATATAAGGCTATGGATGTGGTTTTATTACCCTTTTTCATGTATTTCATGTTTTTATATGTGCAGATTAACTATGGCCCCTTGAAAGAAGAAAAAATCTGATCACCGTATAACCAGTTCAAACCTTTTGAAGGCACTAAAGGAGTTCGTGTAGGAACCTGTGTAGAAAAAGGCAGTCACACCAAAGAAGAACAAGGCAGGTGCATTGGAACTATCGGAGCTTAATTGTGAAGAAAAAAACGATGACACGAGAAAAGAATGTAACCTAAAAAGCCAACTATCTAAGAAGAGGAAATAGGTGGAAGAATCGGTTCGAAGCAAAGATAAACATGGACTTAGGCTTTTAAAAGGAAGAGCAGTTATAATGCACAGTGAGGCGTAAGATGTTATGTTACAAGTGTATATACTGCTACAAAAAAAGGTTTCTAGTTTCCTTATAAATCCTTTTATTCTTATTGATATTTATTCTTGTCTTTATAGTAGAAATGAATTGGTATATGATAAAACAAAACGTGGACTGAATATAGAGTTAGTTTTAGTACCGGTACATAGAACAGTCAAACTTTGTCATATAACAGTTTTTGGACCATGACCCTATGAACTTCTGCTCCTAGGGGCATTATAAGTGTACGTGACTACTGTTGAAACAAGATACACACACGCTGTATAGTTATAAACTATGTAAGCAAAAAAGTGGAAAACACAATCTACGCTAAGTACTTATTCTCATTAATTAGTAAACTGGTTACATATATAAAGTCTAAAACAAGGAAACAACTGACAGCTAAAAACAAAGAATATATGACTCAACTTCCTAATGCTACTCTTATTCAAACGTTAATCTCCTAAAAAATCTCCATGTCTGTATGACCCATTCAGTCAGCTGGAAACAGACTTGCAGATCGACCCAAAACAAAACATAAACCCAATAATAATAAAAGCCCACAAATTTAGATTAAAGCCCAACAAGCTCTCCCTTAATCTGAATTTGCATCAACTCGACTCCCAGTAGCTTTCTCATCTTCTCAAACTTGACAGTAGTAAGAGCTTTCGTTAACAAGTCTGCACGTTGCTGTTAAGTGTCGCTTAATACCAGCCTCTGCATAATAAGAGTTGAATTCTTTTGACACGAATTCACCACCTATATCTGTCCTCAAGGCTTCAATTCGCCTGTTTGGATTATTCTCAACCAATGCTCTAAACTTCTTAAATGCTTCAAGAGCGTCATTATTATTTTTTAACAGATAAGGCCACATAACTCTAAAGAAATCATCAACAAGTAAAAATATATATATGTTACCTCCTGACGTACATGGTGTAATAGGTCCACACAAATCTCTGTGTATAAGTTCAAGAGGCTTCTTCGTGTTTGTTGAAGACATAGTTGCAAGAGCCTTGAAATTGACATGACCCAAGCGAGTGTGCCATAACCAATTCTTGTCTTCAATTTTCGACAGTAAACACTTCTGATTTTCAGTTTTCAGAATGACTTTATACAACCTGTTCTTCGAGTGTTTCACCTTGAGCAACAAATCTCCTTTCTTATCACAAATCTAAAGACAATCACCATTGATAGTGACTTTGTGTCCCTCCTCAGCAAGCTGTCCCAGATTCACAATATTACTACGCAAAGATGGGATGAAGTATACCTCCTTCAATGTTCTGCTTTCACCATTATTGCATTGAATAGTAAACGATCTTTTTCCTTTGATGTGCACAATCGAGTTGTCACCAAACCTGACTTTTCCAGCTACACTTTCATCCAAGAAATCAAAATTTTCAATCTGTCCTGACATATGGTTACTAGTGCCAATGTCAAGATACCATAGGTTTGACTCCATCATTTTTCCATCGCCACTTGTATCAATTTTTGGTGTCACCTTATCCTCGTTAACCAACACCAGTTCGCCCCCTTCTTCATCCTTCTTTATCATGAGTAGTGCTGGTTCTTCGTCCGGGACTTGAGCAATAAGAGCTTCCTCCTTCGTTTCTTTCTCCTTCCTTGGCCTCCTACAATCTGCAGCAAATGGTCCATAGGCACTACAGTTGAAATAGCGTACCTTGCTCTTGTCTTTCACCCAACGAGTACCCTCCTTGCCTCAATTTCTTTGTCCAGATGACCCATATCCTCTATTAGACCTCTTCAGCCATTCCTCTCGAGTAAGTAACAGCTTATTCTCCTCCTTTTCCCTTTTGTTCCACTCCTCTTCTGTGAGAAGTAATTGTTGTGCACCTCCTTCGGACTGTCTTCTTAATCTCTCCTCGTGTGCTTTTAACGAACCCACCGTTTCCTCCACTGTCATGCTTTCAAGATTCCCAAATTGTTCAATGGTTAAAACAATTTGAAGAAACCTCGTAGGCATAGCTCCAAGTAACTTCTTCACTATATACGAGTCAGCCATGCTCTCCCCAAGTGCATGTATATTAGTTACTAACCCGTTTAGTTTTAGGCAAAAATCATCCAAGGAGTCTGTGTCCTTCAGGCTCATCGACTCGAACTCAGATTTAAGAGTCTGGACTCTTGCTTTCTTGGCACGCTCTGCGCCTTGACACAATGTTTTTACGGCTACCCAAGCCTCCATAGCGTCCTTCTTCTCCGCCAGTGTCAACAAGATATCCTCAGGGACACTCTGATAAATAGCTGCCAATGCTATTTTGTCCGTCTTGTTCTCAATAGTTTCCATCGATCCCATTGAATCGATAGCTTCCCACACAACATGGGCCTGTATATTCGCTCTCATTTCATTGCCCACACCGTATAATTTTCCGTCGTCAGCATGGAATAACTCACACTTATCATACCATCTTTGCATTTTCCTGTATTTGTCAACGACATCCTTGGCATAAACTTGGGCATGCACTAGGCGTACCTGAAACTCTGATACTAGATTGTTGAAACAAGATACCCACACACGCTGTATAGTTGTAAACTATGTCAGTAAAACAGAGGAAAACACAATTTACGCTAAGTACTTATTCTCATTAATCAGTAAACTGGTTACATATATAAAGTCTAAAACAAGGAAACAACTGACAGCTAAAAACAAGGACTACATGACTCAACTTCCTAATGCTACTCTTATTCAAACGTTAATCTCCTAAAAAATCTCCACGTCTGTATGACCCATTCAATCAGCTGGAAACAGACTTGCAGATCGACCTAAAACAAAACATAAACCCAATAATAATAAAAGCCCACAAATTTAGATTAAAGCCCAACAACTACATGTTAGCATTAGGTGTTTGTTTGGGCCTTTGTTACCCGATAGAGGGCCTATGTTGACACCCAACCTAATCAACAAGGTAAAATAGTGGCATCACGTTTCACCCTAATTACCTCTCTTTTACGCGTATAATTCTTATTCTCTTGCATCTTCAACCCAATGATTGAAGTGTAAATAATCATATCATTAGTTTATATTAGCTACTCAACATATTGTTAGAATACTAATATAAGATCCTAAGGGGCTTTCTCTAATAACTTGAGGTTTTAGAGTAACTAGTTATGCATTCAGGAGACTTAGATGTTATGGATTTTGAAGGACATGATGGTGAGGTGTGTACACTACATTTCATCTTTTATGCTATTGTTATATATATCTGTAAAATAACACCAATATTCGTATCTATATTGGAGGTTTGCACTTATCCAGGGCTCGGACTGGATCACTTCTACTATTGGTCGGTTATTTCATCTGAAGTTATTTTTATTGGAGACTAATTTATTTAATTATATTACTTTAATACTGAACAAGTGTCATTAGTTGGTATCTTACATTTCCTTTTGTGATTATTACATATACTATCTTAGGCTACCACTTGTAATGCGTAAATTACTAGCACCGCATTCTCAACTTTTAGTACTATAACAAAAATTGTTAGCCTTCCATACACATTTCATATTAGATTGATTGCTTGAAATTATTAGGCTTATGTGGCACCATATGTCGAATTTGTCTTGCACAATTTTCCCCCCTTATGCCCCCTTCCATTTCGCACCACCTTTTTTTATAAAAATTATGGCACGTGCTCATTCTCAGGTGGTTACATGCCATGATGTCACATTTGGCAAAACTTTATTTTTAATGATTTGATATCAATAATGAAAATAATGATACTATAAAAAAATTTAGGATTAGATTCTACTCGTATTTAAAATAATAGAAGTTTAAATCTCATGAATATCACAAAACATTTATATCATAACTCACATACACGAACCACTGGAAGAGAGGAAGCCAGATTCAATGGATTAGAAAGCATGGAAGCTATTAGACATGCAAACTCTAGGTGTTGTTAGATTGACTTTGGCGAAGAACGTTGCTTACAATATCGTCAAGAAAATGACAACTTATGGATTGATCAAGGCTTTATCAAATATGTACGAGAAGTTGTTTGCTTCGAATAAGGTATATTTGATTCGCCTGTTACTTGCCACGAGATTGAATTAAGGTGATTGTGTTGTTGATCATGTGAACGAATTTAGTTCTATCTTATAAAGATTGGCGTCTTTGGGGAAATTTTGGTAAGCTCTATTGCTGATGATGAGACTTTGGATATAGCGGGCATGGGAGATATTAATCTCAGAACCTCTTTGGGGACTACCTGTACGTTGAAAGATGTAAGGTACATTCCTGGACTTAAGAAAATGTTGCTATATGTTGGTCAGTTAGGGTATCGAGTTACTTTCGGAGACGGATAGTGGAAGGTTATAAAGTGAAATTTTGTTATTGCTCATAGGGAGGGAATGGGGACTTTGTACATTATTGAGCAATCTAGCTATGAACTAAATACAGTTGTCGATGAGATTGTGTCTTTAACTTTGTTGAGATTGGCCTTCAGAATTGATTGATAATTAAGAATGCGCTGCACTAGTTAGAGTTATTGATTGAAGTATTTTGTTTTACTAGATTTAAAGAGTGAAGTGAAGATGTGGTCAGACTCCAAGTATGAGATTGTTGGGTTTGTGGAGTTTGTTAATTAAGTCCATGAAAATAGACTTTTCAGATTTAGACTAGTATTTGAATTAGTCCACTTTTCAGATTTGGACTATAACTTGAGTTTGGCCCAATTTCTTCTCTTAAAATACTCTCATGTAATTGTAAAACTATAACATAACAATTGTGAGATCAATACAAAATTAGTGCAACTTGTGGAGTAGGAAATTTCGAACCACATAAATATTTATCTTGTATGATTGTCATTTATTTTCTTGTTCTTGTTTATTCACTTTGGGTTTTACTTTCGTTGTTGAATAATCAACAATTTATTTGTATGCATATTCCACAATAAGAGCACGGCTTGATGTAAGTAAACCTTTCCAAGTCATACGATAAGAAATATTTTCTTTTTATCTCTCACTCACTCTCACTTTCAATACAGTAGTTCCCAAAACAATTTTAGGATCACCTACACGCTACTATTGATTTTCCTTGTGCTGGGTCTAGCCGGGTGAATTAGACCTAGAGTTTGCTTCTTAAGGTTTTCTAAAAGTTAAATCCAGCAGTATCGGATTTTTTCCTGCTAAATTTTCTGGATTAGAGAAAATATCTTGCGTGTGAGATCCGGAAACACATAACATTCTAGCTTTGTGTGTTGCCACACTGCCACAAACTAGGAACTTATCTTGTGTCTCCCGTTGATTCTATTGACTTGCGTAGTTCCTTTCCTTTTAGCTAATTTATTTTATTTAATCAATTCCGGTAAAGGGATGTCGTTTACATATATTGTATTCAATCATATGATATATGTATCATTTTTTTCTTAGCGATTTGTTAATATTTTTCAAATTTATCATTTTCATTGTTGTAGGAGGTCAATGAGTCAATGGTAATGCTTTAATTCGAGAAAAAACTAACCCATAGTGATGTTAAACAGAATCACATCCTCATTTCTAAAGTATTTTTCTTACGGTACAAGCTTGCGGCCAAAAGGACCCTATTATTCGTAACATTTAGAAGTCATGACCACAGTTTCTTGTACATGTGTTTTCAACACGCATATGTGGACATGGTTTTTCCGGAAAAACTGCTAATGATATCAATTATTTTATGGATGATATGGCTAGACCTGGAAAATTATTCATGTCGTGTACTTTCGTGTCGTGTACTTTCATGTTTCGTGTACTTGATGGGTATACACGAACATGACACGAATTGAAATCGTGTACACGACCTGCTAACACGAACACGACACGATTTAAAAACGGCAAGACACGACACAAACTGAGGTACACGAAATTTTTTCATGTACACGAAAATGAAATGACACGAAATGGTACACAAATAAACGAAAACATGAAATGTACACGAAATAAACACGACCTAGTACACGATTCAGTACACGAAATTAAATACAAAATTTTAAATTATATTATAAATGATTTTTTTAATATAAAATATGTGTTATAAAAATTGTATACAAAAATTTTAATTCATAATATATATATATATATATATATATATATATATATGATATTTATTTATTTATTTATTTATTTATTTATTTCGTGTACCTCGTGTCGTGTCGTGTACCCAAGGGCTAAACACAAAACCGACACTACATTTTGGTCGTGTACTTCGTGTTCGTATACTTTTCGTGTCGTGTACTCAAAATACAAACACAAACACTAAATTTTCGTGTCGTGTTATCGTGTCGTATGAAAAATTGCCGGGTCTAGATATGGCTGCTGTAAAAGTGTGGGCATTCTGGATTAGGTTCCTCGTGATTATTTCTGAGAAATACAATAGCTTTTTTAAATGATATTTCCATGAAACTTATTTAATTATGTGATCAACTTAGTGGCTAAAATTCATGGTCATAATTAGTATCTTGCAATCTATGAAAGTAAGTCATAGCCTAGATATAGTCATTAAAGACTAACATATTTTTTTTCACCTTCTGTTGGAGTTGGTCAAAGGATGCAAGCAAAATTTATGTACTTGAAGGAGCTGGTGAGTCTTTCTTTCTAGTAATATATATAATTTTTCTGGTAAAAAAAAAATTATCACATCTTTCAAGTGACATATGTGTCTTCCTAATATAAAGATCTCGAAATCTCCCTTTCTCAGCAAAATACATACAAGAGACGAAATAAAAGTAGGCGACTACATGAGAATCTACAAAGACCGTGAAATAGAAAGATTTAAGTGCCATAACCATGATCATAAGTAGTTTATCTTATGCCTTTTTATCCCATAAAATTAAAATACACCGAAGTTTTCCATTGATTCTTAGGCAATGGGTTTGCGAAAGCATGGTGTGGATATTCATAATCTTGGGCTGATGTGAGAAAGGTTCACTTACCAGCTACCATGTACGAGGTAGCTTTTGCTGAAACAAATTGAATAGACAGCTGCAAGCTCCGTGGTTGCTTTCACCGATGACCATCATCCAACTTTTTCTCCTGAAGATGAAGCATATAATCAGTTCACTAATGATATGATTGATCCGGAGTATGTGCAGAAGAACTTCAACATTAGTTGAAATGAATTTCAAGAATTCGACCCATTCAATTTTCATTGGAAATGAGGAATTCAAACAGGTTCAATTCTTAAAATTCATCCTAACTCATGTTGAAGTTCTTTTGCATATACTCAGGATCAATAATGTCACTGGTAAACTGATTATATGTTTCATCGCCTAGAGCAAAAGTTGGATGATAGTCATCGGTGAAAGCTATCACGGAACAGGCAGCTGGATGTGCATCTTTTTCAGAAAAAGCTACCTCGGAGCTGGAAGCTGGTACGTCAACCTTTTCCACATCAGCCGAGGAATTATCAATTTCCGCACCATCTTTCTCCAACTGATGACCTAGAATTAATAAAAAACCTCGGCGTATTTTAATTTTATAGGATAAAAATGTATTAGATAACCTACTAATGATCACTCTTATAACACTTACAAATTTTTCTATTTCATGGTCTTTGTAAATTATGATGTAGTCACCTACTTTTATTACGTTTTCTTGTATGTTTTTGGCTTAGAAAGTATGTTTTTGGCTTAGAAAGTGAGATTGACGGATCTTTATGTTAGGAAGACGTACATGTCACTTGAAAGATGTGATAAAATTTTTTTTTACCGGAAACATTATTACCAGAAAGAAAGACTCACCAGCTCCTTGAAGTACATAAATTTTGTTTGCACCCTTTAACCAACTCCTACAAAAGGTGAAGGAAAAATATTTGAGTCTTTACTGACTATAGCTCTGACATACTTACCTAGATTGCAAGATACTACTTATGATTACCAATTTTAGGCAACAAGTTGATCAAGTAATTAGATAAATTTCATGCAACTATCATTTATAAAAGCGATAGTATTTCTCAGAAATAATTGTGAGGAACCTAATCAAGAATGTCCACACTTTCGCAGAAGTCATATCATCCATAAAATAATGGATATAGTTAGTAACTGTTTCTGGAAAAACCATCCCCGCATATGCTGTTGGGAACACATGTAAAAGAAACTGTGGTCATGATTTCTATGTGTTAAGAATTAAAGGATCTTTTTGGCCCTAAAAGAAAAATACCTTGGGAATGAGGATGTGATTTTGTACAGCGTCACTCTGGGTTAGTTTTTTCTCGAATTGAAACATTACCATTGACTCATTGACCTTGTACAACAATGAATATGATAAATTAAAAAAGTAATAACAAATCATTCAGAAAAAAATGATACGTATATCATATGATTGAATATAATATATGTAAACTCTATCCCTTTGCTAGACTTGATTAAGTAAAATAAATTACCAAAAGGGAAAGGAACTACGCAAGTCATTATTTTCAATGCCTTGTGTCATGCTATGCCACGTCTTAGAAGTTCTATGTTTATAAAAAAAGTTTAATTTTAGTATTTCTATCGTGGATCTGAAAGCAATTAACCGTTCCTTCTACAACGATTTATGAACATGTTATATATTTGCTAATCGGGAAACTTGACACTTCTTTTAAATGCGGGAACAAAATTGTAAATAGTGTTTTTTTTAGCAATAAAGTTGTACTTTTTCATCTGGGACCTAGAAGAATCACACTGAAAAGTAGTAGCTTTAGGTGTGACATACTGATTTTACACTGGGTCCACAAATTTTACAAGTTTAAATTGTGTGACATGAAATATTATGGGACTTGTATTAATTTTATCATTGCATGACAGTTCTTATACGGCGAACAATGCTTTGTCAGTTGCTATCTGAACAAAGCTCATGTTACTGTCAAGAAACTTATTTTTTTTTTACTTTTTTTTTGGATTCCGGGGTGAAGTTAATAGCGTCAGATGGGATCCGACGCTGCTAGCCTCTAGCTCCGATGACATCACCGTAAAGGTGACCTGCTTGCAAAATTTCTCCATTCATATCTGCATGTGCACTTTTGTAATTATAATGGCATATAGTTTTGCATACCTAGAAAGGCTAAATACACAGGTTTAGTTCATTATACTCAATATTTGCCTCTCGATTTGTGTTTCTGATGGAGATATGGAGTTTGAAACAGGACAACTGCATTCTTGATTTTAGGGAGCATAGAAAGGTAGAATGAAGTATTCAATTATTCCTTGGGTTTCCGTTTGTAAGTTTACATGTATGGTAATTTAGCAACTTAGCTTGGCCAGTAATTAATTCTTCCTCTGGAGAGGTTTTGATGTGCAGATGGAGTCCCACTGGACAGGGCACAAGCAATCCTAATAAGCAACATGTGTTGGCAAGGTATGTTGTTCTTGACCACCAACTTAATAGTAAAAGTGTAAAGCTGAAAAAAACCAGGGTTTTCACTTTTCAGTACTATCAACATAGCATGACTTTGTTTTAACAATGGAACACGTTACAGTTGACGACTAGGGTTTTGTTGCAGTTAACCCACTTAGTTTATTCTGGAAACTGTTTCAGTTGACCTGGTATATGGCAATTTCAATTTCATTCTTTTTTCATTGGTTAATTAATCACATACGTGTGTAATATCTCTCGAGGTAGGAAATACTTATGCTGTGGTTTTGGTTAAATTTTATGGAGTGAAATTGAGGGATAAAACTGACTATATGTAATGCTACATTATGAAATATGGTTGGTAGAGCACAATTATATATATATATATATACACCAAACAGTTCAAACAGTTTAAGCTGATTAAATATAATAAAAATTGCAACTAGCATCATTTTCTGCAAGCAAACGTTGAAGGAGTTTACAGTACAGGCCCATTTCCGCTACATTTTTAATAGAGAGCACAAAGACAGTTTTGAAGGGAGAAGGAAAGAGATGAAGAAATCTCTTAGGAAATTGTGTGCAAGGATTATCATCCCAGGCCTATATTCTTGTAGACTGTAATGCCATTAACAAAAATTCTCCCACGGGAAGGAAAGGGCATGTCGCCTAGGAACTGCCACTTTGGTTCCTAACTTGGCATCATAAGTAGGACAGAAAAAGTGATGGATATGATATCGCAGCAATTTATAAGACCAAGAAATGATAAATTATCATGGAGATAAGGACATGTTTGTCAAAAAATAGAATTCACATTTAAAACCTGTACCATATTTTATTTAATTCATTCCAGTCATCTTTTTCTAACCACCGGATTCTGGGACTAGTTGCACCATGCCAGGTTTGTTGAAACAAACATGGAATAAGTTGTCAGGGGCTTAATCCCCATAAACAAGCATGATGTTAGTGAGGGAATTGTTGACACTGAACATCTTCCATATTCATGGAGAATGTCTTTATGACCTAAATTACAGCTTATCATTTTCTCCTTGTTTCCTTGGTTTGCTTTTCTCATCAATTTTAGTTTCTTTTTGCTTACATAATTTTCTTAGTGCATCATTTGACTCGATGGTGAAGATGTGAGATGTTGAGCAGGGGAAATTTATCTGCAACTTTAATGGCCACATGTACAATTTTTTTAACGATTTTTGGTTCGCATCAATTAATTATTGTCTGTTTATTTAACATGTTAGTTGTACGGTTGTCGGTACAATCTGCTTCTCGAAAAATATGTTGATTCTGGAAAAATATTGATCTATTTATATATTAAAAACATTAACATAATAATTATCTTTTACAGCAGTCCTACTTGTATATATATAGTATCTTTAGTTTTGATTTCGATGTGTGCTAGTTTATCTTGATTACGTAAACGTCAACCTAAAAAACATATAGTATCTAAGCCGTCTACTTTTTCTTTAGAAATCACAAACCCGGTCTAAGATGTAATTAAAATTATATTGTTCCTTTGTTTAAAAGTGTTATATATAGCAATAAAACTTTGATCTTTTATCATATTCGAAACGAGATAATAGTTGCCACTTTATTATGTCTTTTCTTTAGTGTGCTATTTTCTTGTTTCTCATTTTGAAGGTTTGGTATTTCTTTCCACCAAAAGTTGATTCTATAATGCATTTTTCTTTCATCCTCAATTGCCCATCGAACCAGGTAAATCTTTGTATTGTGTGATTGTCATTTATTTTCTTCTTCTTATTTATTCACTTTGGGTTTTGCTTCCGTTGTTGAATACTCAACAATTTATTTGTATGCATATTCCCCAACAAGAGCACGGCTTGATGTAATAAGCATAAGTTAACATTTCCAAGTCATAAGAAATGAAATATTCTCTTTTTGTCTCTCACTTTCAATACAGTTGTATTCCCAAAAAATTTGGGGATCACCTACAGGCTACTACTGATTTTGGTTGTGCTGGGTCCAGTCGGGTGAATTGGACCTATAGTTTGCTTATTGAGGTTTTCTAAAAGTTAAATCCAGCAGTATCGGATTGTTGCTTGCTAAATTTTATGGGAAATAGAAAATATCTTGGGTGTGTGATCCGGAAACACATAACGTTCTTGCTTCGTGTGGTGCCACACTACCACAAACTACCGACTTGTCTTGTGTCTCCCGTTGATTCTATTGACTTGCGTAGTTCCTTTCCTTTTTGCTATTTTATTTTATTTAATCAAATTCGGCAAAGGGATGTTGTTTACATATACTGTATTCAATCATATGTATACGTATCATTTTTTTCTTAACGATTTGTTAATATTTTTCAAAATTTATCATTTTCATTCTTGTATGAGGTCAATGAGTCAATGGTAACGTTTCAATTCGAGAAAAAAACTAACCCATAGTGATGTTAAACAGAATCAAATCCTCATTCCCAAAGAATTTTTCCTACCATACAGGCTTGTGGCCAAAAGGTCCCTATTATTCGTAACATTTACAAGTCATGGCCTCAGTTTCTTGTACATGTGTTCTCAACACGCATACGTGGACATGGTTTTTCCCGAAACAACTACTAATGATATCCATTATTTTATGGATGGTATGGCTGCTGCAAAATTGTGGACATTGTGGATTAGGTTCCTCGTGATTATTTATGAGAAATACTATAGCTTTTTTAAATGATATTTCCATGAAACTTATTTAATTATGTGATCAAGTTAGTGGCTAAAATTCATGGTCATAATTAGTATCTTGCAATCTATGAAAGTAAGTCTGAGCCTAGATATAGTCAGTAAATACTAACATATTTGTTAGGTCCAAATGTACATACAGAGGGGGGTGAATGTATGTTCTTTGTTTTTCGAAACTAAAGCAGCGGAAAGTAAAACTCGAAAACGAAAGTACAAGAACACACAGAGATCTGGGGTTAATTTCTTTATTAAGAAAATAAACCGGGGGATCGTTCCTATATTTGATAACCCTAAAGAGGGTAGGCACACATATATATAATTTATATAACATTTATATAACATTTATATAAAACAACATTTATATAAATATGTTATCAATATTTTTTATATAAAACATGATTTATATAAAACATAAATGATGTTTTAATTAATACTCTACAATCCATAACCATTAAACATAACAACTATTTCTATATATCTAAGCAACCTAACATATTAATCAAATACCTAATAAACAATCACTAATTAAACAATTATAAAGTTGATGAACAAGAACGGCTCACCGGAGTTCCTCGTAAATGCTATGCCCTTATCTTGACTTCCCCGTCATCATGGGCTCTGCAACCTCAGGCATCTCAACGGACTATCCACCATCCCTTGCTTCTTCATCTTTATAATTATTATAATAGTAGATGTTTATTGAGGATATGATTTATATGGAATTTTGCTTAAATATATATATATATATATAAACTGTTTGTTGTTTGATTATAGATTGCAGAGGTGAGTTTTTTAGATGGCCATAAGGAAATCGAGAGAATACAAGAAAGAGAAATTTGTATATATGAACTGAATATTACAACTGATAATTTGTTTTCTTACATTCCTTCCTTTTTATAGATGGATTCTAATTATTACATATTCCTGTGCTACGATGCCTTCTGTCTTCTTTTTCAATTTGTCAAATTTTCTTCTGTGTTGAGATTCCTTCTGCTTCCTTCTTTTTTCTACTTCGTCCATCTTTTACTTTGTCCTTTTTCTTCTTCGTCCATCTTTTACTTTGTCCTTTTT
>PHNY01022493.1:836-17089 GCA_003724115.2 Anethum foeniculum | reverse complement strand
AAATCCTTTAGGTCTTCACACTAACTCTGAGAACTGCTTCAAATGCCTTCAACCTTATTTCTCCGTTGCTTGAACATATTAATGAACTTCATACGGACTTCTGTTGACGACTTCTTCACTGTAATTCACAGAATCATATGTATATACCAAATCTTCAATCTGTACTAATTTCAGTGGAACATAGTATTATTTCCAAGTCCTTGTTCTATGTTGAGTTATCCAAACCAGCATTGTTGAGATCATAAATACTGCTTCAATCTTGCTCAACACTTTTAATCATGTTACTTTAGAATTGTGAAATTAATAACGCTTTTTTGTAGCGTTGTTAAGAAATTAATACTCTTTTCTGATTGGTTGGAAAATAATTCATAATTTTTAATTGATAAATATATTAAATCAAGTAACTTTTATATTTAAATTAAAGTTATTAACTAACTATGGTTTACTAGAGTTGGATGATAATGGTAAATAAGGAATTTTTTTTAATACAATACTATTGGTCTAAATTTTAGAACTCATCTCTGATTGGTTGAAACTAATGTAAAATTCTCTGACTGTTTAACTGCATACTTGGGTAAACTTTGGATGATAATGGTAAATAATGAAAATTTTAATACAATATAAATATATTAAATCAAGTAACTTCTATATTTAAATTAAAATTATTAACTAACTATAGTTACTATAGTTGGATGATAATAGTAAATAATGAATTTTTTTAATATAATACTATTGGTCTAAATTTTAGGACTCGTCTCTAATGGATAGAAACTAATATAAAATTCTCTGATTGGTTAACTGCATACCTAGGTCAACTCTGGATGACAATGATAAATAAGGAAATTTTTTAATAAAATGCTATTGGTCTAAATTTTAGGACTCGTCTCTGATTGGTAGAAACTAATTTAAAATTCCGTGATTGGTTAACTGCATACCCGGGTAAACTCAGGTATTATAAAGAAAATGATGATTAATTTCAAGATTTAAAGGCCCTTTGAAAGAGTTGATGGAAAAATAATCAAATTGGTGTTGAAACAAATAAAAAGATAAATTTTCTTAGCAAAATATTTTTATTGGAATTCGTTTGATTTAATTTTGATTTTATCATGAGTTATATAAATCAGATTTTGACGATTTTACAGTCACGCGAAGCGCACGAAATAAGTGATGATTTAAAAAGTAGCATATAATTAGAATTATTCTGAAATCGAAGAGAAAAGACAGATATGAATTTTGCATAAAGTATTCAATTATTTGAGACGAATAACATAACACTCTTTACACCAATCGTCTTATATTAAAATATTTCCTTATTTATAATTCTCATCCTCCTGCACTAACCACAGTTAGTTAATCATATTAATTTAAAAATAGTAGTCACTTGATTTAAAATATTCATATATTACATATTTTATATGTCAAATTGTAAATATATGTTTTCTTAAAATCAATTACGAGTATACAAATATTTTTCTCGAATTTTGATTAGTCGGGTTTCGTTTGATTTTATTTCAGCTCTATCTTTGGTTATAGGTTTCAAAATTTCACGAATTTACAGCCCACACGAATCTGACGAAATAATCTTTGATTAATGGATAGTTTAAAAAGTATTCCCCGACTAAAGTTATCCAGAAATTAAAGCAAAAATACAGTTACGAATTTTGCATTAAGTTTTTAATTATATTTAGAATACCTACAAATTTTTGATTTAAATCATGAAAAAATATATATATATATATTTCTTTATTTTAGATTGAACATTTATTCATCTATTTAATTCAAGATCTAGAGGTGCTTTAAAATAGTTAAAGAAATAAAAAGAATAAATCCTTTTAGCTGGAAAAAGAATTATTGGTTTCGTTTGATTTTATTTCCGCTCTATCTTAAATTCTAAAATTAATATTTTGATCAATTTACAGCACACGAAACTCTCAAAATAAACTTTGATTTAGAGATGGATTAAATAAATTTATTTTAAAGCAATAAAAGATCATACCTAAATTTTACACCAATCACATTATATTTCAAGATTTTCTTATCTACTATTAGGCTAGGTAGAGGCGTGTTCGATATTTTATCCTTCTGCGAGGAAGAACATACCCGTGTTGAACTTGAATGCTCGTGTTCAGGCAAACAGATTTTCTGCTTTTCTGGGAAAAAAACTTATGCAGGCAGGAATCGAGGCATTGCTTGAAACTGGGATATCATGGTCTACATTGATCGAGAAGTGCTGCAGTCTCTACTAGGAAGTAAATGTTAAAGAAGTAATCTGTTCGCCTTGTAATATCTTATAAATAACTTATAAATTGAAATATGTATGTATTTGAATTTTCAATTTACAAGGAAATTTATAAGTGTTCCTGGGACCCTAGTTTGACACACATGTTTTGAACCCCATTTCCTAAATCCACAAAGCAACCTCACTTGTACTTTCTCTTTTGGCTTTGTTGTAACGAGTGCTATTGAACTCAGAAATATAATCATTCAGCATCTAGTAATCCACTGCAGGAAAAAACTGCTTGTTTGCCCAGCAATTAAGGATGGACCAAAATGTTTCCCAGGACAAGAACTTAAGGGGACAATAACAATCGACAAGAATTTAAGAGCAGGAACCGATCTAGCAAAACCGAACAAACAAAATCAGAGAGTAACCTACTAATTATGCACAGCTTGGACCAGCTACTCAACCACATTTCACATTTATACAAAAAAAGATAAGAAAAGGCACAAGTGGAAAGAGTACCGTTCCATTAGAATCTACCTCAAAACTGTTAAATAGCAGAAGCAACTAAAAAACAACAATTGGTTACAAGAACAAAACATCATAAACATTTATCAAGTAGTATTAAACTTCATTCATGGCCCACGTCTCAGATGCCAGTGTCACTCCTCCACAACATTTCTTTTATCAATTACCAACGCAGATTCTGTAGTAGCAGTTGCAGCATGTTGTTGCAAATCAGAGAGAGAGAATGACCTCCATGGAGAAAATTTTCGTTCAGGTGTTGGGGGTGATGGCGTCAATCCATTATTAGGTGATTTTGATCTTCTACCATTCGGAGGCAGAGGCGGCAAACAGGGACTGGGGGATGATGAATTTGAACCGAGACATTCACTGCTGTTGTTGCTCTCTGAGCTGCTTACCATAGCAGACAAAGCTAAAGAGCTTCTGCTCGAGTTAGCAAGCCTCTTCGATATGCCACTGCTATTCTCTAGATTGCGATTCCGACTCTTGTCAAAATAATTACTGTGGGCAAGCAAGTTCTTACGCTTCCTGGTGTAGGCATCTTCCTGCTTCACAATGTCTTTAATGGAGGAACAAGAAGAAACATCCGCTAGACTTGTAAAAGACTTTGATTTGCCACTATAGAAATTTGATATACCCCTCCTAAAATAATTCCAAACATTAGAATGGGGACCATTTATTATCAAAGAACAATTATTTTGGAGAAAAAAGAATATAAAGCAAATCACAAACTATAAACTTTCTAGTCTTCACTGATGGCAATACTTCTTGCTCCAAGTGAACAATGACCATACTCGTCTTTTTTAACATAAAAATCGTTTTTTCCTCACAAAAAAGTGACAACTTAGATCAAATAAGAGTTCACAATCATTCTATCAGGTCTGTCACACTTCCAGTTCTATGCTCATTCAATCCACACACATCTCGGTTGTTGACTCACTCTCTTAAACATCGAATATACAAAACACTACCATTACAACTTACGACAATCATCTCAAACCTGCAAACAAGTTTCTACAGCAAGACCACTCAATTGGAAAATGTTTCACAGCAATTAACAATAAAAAAACCACTTGCACATTTGTGATATCCAATTCATAATATCAAACATTCTACTTCCATCTAAGCAATATATATAAACCACATAAGCATCAAACCATTATAGTTAACAACTTTACTTCAAAACATCAAATAAACATCAATTAACAATAAAAAAAAAACCCTAAAAATGCAAACTTTAAAATAAAGATACATACTTTATGGGCAAAACCTCTTCAAGCGAGTCCAAACAATCCAACGGCCCTTTAAAACTGCTCTGAACCTCGCCGTCGCCGGAGTCAACCTCGCCGTCCGACGATCCACCGCCACTGACATCACTATTCTTCCCAATCGAAGACGAACTACACGAATCGTCCTCCTCCGCCGCAATATCCGGCGAAATCAGCCTCCGATCGCCGGAAAACCTGCCGGAATCTGAAGAATCGTAGATCGCCTTAAACGACATCGTATGATCAAAGCCTGAACGATCCATTCTGTTACTCTGAAACGCAATCGACATGGTTGTGAAGTCCGCTATAAACACATAGAGCCGCCTATATATATTTTGTAAGTATAGATATAGAGACAAGAACGAGGAAAATAATAATGAAATACTAAAAAATGAACAAGGATAATGCCTTATCCTCATCATAATTAATTAACATTATCTATTAACCTTTATTTTCCTATTTTTACTGAGACAAATATCCGCTAAATGCACGTCCACACTATGAATTAATCACAGCCGTTGGATATGATGAAACGGTACCTATCTGTAGGGTGCGCCAGCAGGAGATTATACGGGTGGAAGGGAATTATAACACGTCTTGTAAGTAGATGACGTGGCAGTGTGTGAGAGAAGCACGTATGTAATGGGGATGCAGCGGTTCAGTTATCAAGACTGCCTGCCTGCTATTTTTGTCTAGTTTGAATGTGTCGTTGATTTTAGAAAGGAAGGGATATTAAAACGACGTCGTGGCTATGTCGAAAATAATGTTGGTGCAAAGACTATGATATATACTAGATACCTAGTATGTGACAAACGCAAAAATGGAGATTTTGGGCCTTGAAAAATTAATGAGCACATGGATATATAAGGAGATATTGATGATGATACATTTCCACGCCCAAATTGTGTAATATCACTGTCAGGCCTAGGGGTCCAATCCATCTTCATGATATGGTTAGTTTATAAACCGTTAATACAGTTATTTTATTTTTTGTTTTTCCATATATGAAAATAAGTTATTCTGAAAACGAATTTTCTGCCTTGACAATAAGCGCAGAAATTTATAATTTTAAATTACTTTTGATTAGTTCTTTTTTTAAGTAGCGGTGCACCAAATATTGTACTATTTAAATTGTTCAAATTTATAAATTTCCGTGATTATTCTAGGCACATCATATGCACATTTTAATGGTTTTAAGGAAGTTTCTTTCTAATGTCTTTTTTAAGTCTGGAATGGAATACTATATTTGTTCATTTTAAGTTTAAATTATTTTTATTAGTTCTGTTTTTAAGCTCTTGATTATGGTTCAGGCTTGAACATTTTTCTTTGGAGCAGTGGTGGTTACCTGAGTTGTTATATTTTAATTAGATTATTAATGCAGGGGTCTATTCCAATCAATATTTACGGAAAAATTTTGTATACAATTATATAGACCTAGCATTATTATTATTTTTTATTTGGGACCAACCCCTGAACCAGCTTGGTCGACCTGGTTGCATGGAAATGGTGGTATATGCTTTCATGTCTTCGTACTTTGCGGTAAATTAAGCTATAAAGAGAGACTTCTACTTTATGGCAGATTCCTAGTACAAGGTTTACGGACTTCGTGTCTAACCTTGTTGGATGGAAAGTTTTTGCAATTGCAGTTGCTCGATCACTGTAATGGGAGTATCTTTCTAAAATATTTAGATTTTTAGTTTTCTTGGTTTCGATGTTTGCATTCAATCAACCCATTATCTGAGCTTTCCTTTTCCGGTGCCTTATGTTACATTTGTTTGGCAGGCATACAATACAACATCAGAGCGACGTTAGTTTTAAACAGATTGCACAAGGACCGTTATTCCTCTTGAATCTTGATGACCTTTGGCATGTGAAACACCAAGAATTGCAGTTTGAAATAATTTCAGCGTCCTAAAATATTTCTCGTGATCACAAATATGTTTACTGTGTACAGAACCCAAACTGGTGTTCGTCTTTTAAACTCTTACATTTTCTTTTAGTATTTAGTATTTACTAGCAGCCACATCCAAATATTCTGCTGGTCTAAATGTATACATTAAATCATCTTTTTGAAAAACTTTCTGGATCTCTAATCCTTATTTTGTACATCAAAGCTCAATAGAGTTTTAAGTACAACATGACCCCTTAAGGCTTTAGCTTTATTGATGCAGAACATGATAAATATGTACCACAAACTTCCATTCAAAGCCGCTAGTGTCTCTTCAGGATCCTCAAGCACCAACAACAGGGTAAGATGCACATGTCGCCACACCTGCGACATCAAATCAATTGCATTTTAGAGTCCGGAGTTGTACTCTTTTAAGTACTGATTACATATATTGGTTCATCATATTCTGGTAAATATTGTAGCCTGTGTGGCCCTAAGCAGGTTTCAACAAAGAATAAGATTAAACTAATCCAGTTTTTAATGTTGGTTTTGTTTGCATTTTTTGATCTATTCCTGGGAACCTAGTGGAAGCCTAGAATCAGCAGAACTTACCACACATGTTCTTGCCAAGCTCCATTTTAAAGTAACCGTCAAGACCCCAGTCTGCTCCCCAGGAGTTCTTGATGAGCCAATATGCGGTACCATTTTCAACTCCGTAGCCAACTGCAAGAACAGCGTGGTTCACGTCCTGGGATACTCTTACCAGGAATTGTTAGTTATTGAGAAATAAAATATACTCCAAGATTTGAATAACTATAGAGATAATTATATGTTGCAGACTTATTGGCTACTGTTTCCCAAGATTGTTGGACGTACATGAGTTGAACATATGCTATCTCCACTTAGAGATAAATTATTAAATGGACGCTACTAGTTTGCAATATTTATTTGCTTCCCTAAGGTACATGATCTGGTCGAACATGAAGAAAGATACAAGAAAATTAAATTGTATAGGGTGCAAATTTTCATCAACCTGATCCGTGTATGTATTAAACTATTTGCACATTATCTATGCATTGAAAAAAGGAGTTCAAGCTTTAATAACTTCTATAGACTAAGATTAATTTTTTCAACATGCAGTTAATAATAGCAAATTTTAAATTTGGGTCTGGCGGATTCACTTACCATGGGACTGCTGCCACATGATTCGCTGCTGTAAACTCCACCTGTGTATAACTGGAAGCTCTGGATCACCTGAAATGCCACGCTAACTGGTCGAACAATTCCTACTGCATGCTTTAGTTCATCCTCAGCGCCCTATTAACGTTGTGGTCAGAAATTACTCACTAAACTATCGGTGGACAAAATAACTTCATCTCTTGTATAATATTGTTATTTGAAGTCGGAATTCCATCGAGATCTTTAGCTACTGTAAATTGATGTGATCAGAATGAAAAATGGTGGGAGAATAAGTACAATAATGATGACAAATTTAAAGAAACCTTGGGAATGACAAAGTACTCATTATATATTTGACAAAAAACAAATTTGTCCAGGGAGGTGATGCGAAATGTATAGGCCTATACCTGGGTAATGTTGACAGAGTCGAGAACTTGGACGGCGACATTTTGTGATGAGAATTTACATATTCCATCTTCTCCAGTGTATGGATATGCTGACTCAGTTTCAAGGCCACCATTATATTTGATGTATTCGAACGCTTGGGATGGCAACCCTCCTCTGCAGCCATTATTTTTAAAAGCTTGGGCGCAGTCTACAAGCTGCTGCTCAGACAGAGAAATTCCTTTCCCAAATGCCTGTGTATAGGCTGCCTCAAGAGCTCCAGTGGTGCTGCATCAAATTGTCATTTTTTTGTCAGTCAACATAGGTAGACGTCAGAAATTCAATGTTAACAATTTCACTTTAAAGTAACCTGAATGTCCAGCAAGATCCGCAGCGTCCTTGATCTTTCACCGGGCTGACAATTCCTGATTCCCGCCAATCTTTCTAAAAAATTCATCAGAACAGCAACATCAGATTTTGTTTGGAGCAACAAACTCTTACTTGGGTAGCGAGCAATTATTCAGTTCATTTTTGTTCCATGGTTTTGAATCGCAAAGCATCTCACAAAGGTGCATGCACGTTGTTGTATATAAAGGAAATTAAACTTGTAAGTACTTAAAACTAATTAAAATGTAAAATGATTTTCGGGGTACTATGCAATACGCAAATAGAAAGAAATGAATAAGCTCATTAAAAGGCAGAGTTGGTCATTCTGTATATATATATGTCAGCAAACACTTTGTAGTATGTATCATGCACCTTTATAGGGAGAACGACATCACTAAGCTTATGAGTGCCCTTCAGGGTTGCAGAACATTTCTGAGCAGCGCCCAACTTTTCTCTACTGAATTCTTCCCATGTCATATCAGCAAAACCTGCTCCGAGAACGAATTACAGCAGCCAAAGTAAGAGCTAGCAAATTTAGAGAACTTCCATTGTCATACTCATGTGGAAGATTAAACAATACTGAGTTAGATATATGGCCATATCCCATCTTGGTTACTCCCTTCCCCAGCCCTCGTAATCTATTTATTTCAAATGTTATTAATTGTTGTTTAAACAAATTTGTAAGTAAGAAAGTGAGGAACTGAGAGAGTTGACTTACGGTTAACACCGAGAGTGTAAGTAAGCTGCTTCTTATTATGAGATTTGATCATCTTTAAACTCTCCGAAAAAATCGAAAACCTCTGCTTCATCTCCTCTGCTGTTTGGTACTTCTTGCCGTACCTGCAAAAACACTACTCACATTAATAAACTACACTACTATAAATAATGAAGGAACATGCATGTATGATCAACCATATTGATAGAGTGACCTGTGAGCGAAACGAGCAAAGTGATGAGCGTGACGAGTGTTGCCAATGGCTTGTACAACAGAAGCCTCGAAGTCATGTTGACCTTTGGATATAAACCGTTTGTTCGGGTTGTCATCGGAGAATGTAGAGTATGCATGAGCTCCGGCGATGAAGATTGTCAATAAGACTACAACTGATATCTGCCGAGTCTTTGCCATTGTAGTTTCTTCCTTCTGAAATAAGAATCTACAAGTTTTGTTGGCTTTATGTAGCAAAAAATAGTTGTTGGCTTATTAGAACATGATAGTACTTAGCATTGTAATCTTCAAGTTATGTTGGCTTATTATAATTAGCATTGTAATTGGATTGGTTTATAACGAAAGATATGGTTTGGCTTTGGCATATTAATATGGAACCTCGTACGATTAGCTTTTGTTTAAGTATATAACTGCTTCGTTTTTGACGTCGAACTATGCATGTATAGGTTGACAGTTTTGGGTTCTTATTATAAAAACAGTTAATTTTGTATTATGCTGGGTTAATTTCAATATTACTTTTTTTGAAGCAATTTTTTTAATATTACTTACTTTATTATATAGATTTAATAATTTACTTTGTATTGATATTTATTTTTATTATAGATATGTATTTCAGTTATAATTGTTATGTGAATTTTAGTTGAAACTGGTTTAGAACCTCTGCGATGTACGGATTTTTTTTAATATTATATAATTTTTTTAATTTATTTTAATTAAATTGATAGCGCATTCTAGTATAAAAGGTAATTGGTTGGTTATTAATAATTATAATATTATTATTTTATTTAATTAAATAGAATTGTTCATGTTATTTTTGGAAAATAAGTGGAACTTGGTTTAAAAAAAACAAAAAAGGTAAAAAAGAAGTGTTTTATTTGAAAAAATAGAAAACGTAACGTATTTTGTTTACCTATGATATTTATGGAAATAGAGGTTTTTTAGTTGGAAAAAAATAGATTGCTTGTGATATTTTTATATAATTTATAAAAAAATTATATATAAATTAATTTTTTAAAAATATATAAATAAGGGTAATTAAGTAAAATCAGCAAATACCAGAAGACAAGTACCGACGACCAAATTTTTAATATTTTATCTATTATAATATAGTATAGATGAATATGTTTTAGAAATAAGTATAGTGATATTTCCATGTAAAATAGATTTATATATTTTATTTTGAATATATTTTTAATATAAATAGCTCCATTAATTTAGTAATTACATCCGTAAAATAGGTTTAAAATATGTAAGTTTTGACGATGAGTTTATATTAAAATTTTTAAACAAATTTTAAACATATTTTAATTAAAATATTTTTCAATATTATTAGGTCCATTAGAATATGTTTTTAAAATAATTAAGCCCATATTTTTTTTATAATATATAACATTTATAGATGTCTTTAAATTAAAATAACTAGCCAGTATTCCAGGTAGCATAATTTTTTTAAATATAATTATGCCATTAAAAAAATATAAAACGGTGAATTTGTACGGATGGTAAATAAATAAGCGTGTGTCGTATAAATTAATAATTTAGAATTTGACGGGTATGTTTGTTTGTTTTTTTTTTAAGAACAAGCGAGAAATTTATTAAAACATAAGAACCAAGCCGGAACAAATCTCCGAACTGTCAACTACAATCTCTACGATCTAATTGTGAAACAAAGAAAAAATGAAAAATAGATACAAGAAAAAAATGAAAAATAGATACAAGATAGCTTTGTTATTTTTCAGCACATGAAAATATTATGGAATTGGACAAATGTACTACACCTTCAAATTTGGTACCGGCTCTAAATCTATGTATTAGGCCACTAGCGGGAAATATCGGGAAATGAGAGATGGTCCATTTTAAACAACTGGACATCCAAGTCCGTTTTCTCATTTTGTAAGAAATACGTAAATACAAAATGAATAAAGCAATCATTAATTTATTAATTTGTTTGTGGGTGCTGATAGCCATATTCCTATTAAGCCCAATGCATAGTTCAAATGGTCATTAATATATTAGCCCGAAGTCGATATTGTAAGATTCAAGATGACAGTAGATCTCAGCGTGTCTTGTCATCCCAGAATATTTCACAAATTATTAGTTTATGAATATGAGAAATATGTTTTGATTGTTACATATCTACACCTACCCAAGGTCCTTACATTGAAAGACACTCCAGGCACATGTCCTCTATGACGTCCCCAAACCCGCCTTTTCGCGAACTCGGGCTGACACACCTTACAATGTACGAATATTTGTATTATATTTACAATAATGAATAAAACACAAAGTCTTCACAATATCTTGCCACGTCTCACTCCACAGATCCAAGGAACTCTGATCTCGATCTTTTCCACGTCGCTACGAACCTTCTTACACGCCATATTGTCTACTCGTACATGCATATCAATGTAGTCCAAAGGATAGCGCTAGACGGGCTCTGAGGCATACATTTAAAAACAAGAATCTACTTACTGCCATGTGGCTATGGGCCTTCCCTTTACCTACTACCTCATGCTTATCACTTTCTCTATTTAACTGTTAAAAACATTTATAAAACAAGAATGAGCACCAATATGCTCAGCAAATTCACTATTTAACCAATCCTCAAAAACATGGATAAAAAGATAACAAAAAAAGCTTTTCAACATTAAAAGACAAAATGATAATTTAAACAATAGTCTCAACTTTGAGAACATGAGCAATCTCAAAGACAGTTTTAAACAACAGGACACAAGAGTATACTTGTCGTCCACCTTTCGACATCCCATGGCTCAATCAAGTACCATGTCACAAGTATCGACTCCTGCAGGACTCGCGTGTAGCGTGATCAGTGCCTTCAGGCAAGTCCCACCATACATTTCCAATTTTTGCTAGCAGTTAATCATAAATGGAATATCACACAACCCTAGCTCCCGTAGAGCCAAATATCACATTACATTATCCGACAAAACGGATATAACACATTATCACAACCATGATTGACCATCACGGACCAGATTAAATATGGTCAACGTTTCCAGACCATACTAACTATGGTCAACGTTTCCGGACCATACTAACCATGGTCAACGTTTCTGGACCATGTTGACCAGTTTAGAGTATGAATCCCCGATTAATTTTCTTGATGATCAAATAATATTTTGACACATAAAATTTATTTGTTAAGCCTAGCACACAGCTAGCGCTTCTCAAATAAATTACATTAACCCGAACAATGGTTTAATCCAGTGAAACAAGAAAATAATTTTAGACGACACGAACAATGCGCGGCCTAGATAGCAAAAAGGGGTAACCATCTCAAACAAAGAGAATGGTTGAATTCAATAAAAATATTATGGTTATCTCAAAGCAAAAGAAATAATCAAACAAAATAATTCACAATCCGACTAGTTCAGGATTACGAATAAACCAAACCAATCTATTTTCTCGAAATATTTTACTGATACGAACAATGAATCAGTCCTCGAAGTCAATAAAGGTAGTTATATCTGAAAAAAGATAGTTATATAAAGGTAGTTATAAAGGTAGTTATAAAGGTAGATGTAGAAATTAATGTGGTTGACCCAAAATAGGGAGTCAAACTTTAACTGGAAAAAAAATATAAAATGAGCCTCTCGAACAAAGAGTACGACTGGAGTTCAAAGAAATAGGATATATGTTCAAAGGAAATTTTTGAAATATAAATATCTTTCCAAAAATGGAAAATGCTTTTAAAAAACTCAGGAAATAAATAATTTTAAAAGTAAATATTTCTTGAGAGAAAATTCTGATAGAAGTATTCACAATAAAATATCTTTCAGAGGAGAATGAGAAATAGTAAACTTGCCTCAGTACGACTTTACGCTACACAATGCAATTACTCTTACATGCCTTATATACAACAGTCTCTTACCTTTCGATGGTTCTATAACCAACATGTAACAACAATTTAATGATAAAAACTTAATCGAATCTAATCCATTTAATTACGACATGCTATTTCATAATATTTTTTTATAAAATTTCCATATCTAAATATCTAATTTAATTATAACTCCAAAATTCGTGGATTATTACATCCTTAAAGTAATTTTAGAAACTAGATCTTTTTCTCACGATCACAACCATATATTATACATAAAAAGCTGAGTTTAGGAAGTATTTTAAACAAATAACAGACATAATGCTCTCTCAAAAATGTTAATTTAAATAACAATATTTCTAAAATAATTTCGTAAAATAGTCTCCATTATTCTTTAAGACACATGAAAATCCTTGATAAATCACTCAATTATTACTCAAGTCAAATAAAATTATTCTTTCAAAAATCTAAATTTCCCCAGTATTAAATAAAATCATCTAAAATCTCTATTATATTCTCTTTACCAATTTAAAATTATCCTCGCAAATTTCATTTAATCATCGAATAAAATAATTAAATATTTTCTCGTATTACCGAATTATCTTCAAATTCCCAAGTCCCGATCCATGTCCATTTTCTTATCAAAATTTCTCAAAGTTCTATTCAAAATGATTATTAAATAAGTAACCCAAATATATCTAAATTCAATATTAAAAGAATTTCAATTTATTTACATTTTAATTCAAAAGTTAAATCATTATTAAATAAGAATTCCAACTCATTATTAATCTACCACACAATATCATTTGCTCTATTTATTTTCCAATTAATTAGTTTATTATTCTCTTGTTTTAAATAATTTCAATTTAAATAATTGTAATTTTCTGTTTCTATCTCTATTTAATCAAAACTAACTATAATTCATTTATCCAGAATAATAAATTAATATTATCAAGACAACCATCAATTTTTTTAATTATTATTATTATTATTTTCCTCATTCAATCTCTCCGTTCTCTCTTCTCTCTCATTTTCTCTACCAGTAACAACAATAACACCATCGCCACCACCGTAGCGGTGGTGAATCTGTCTTCTCCGACCACAAGCATACACACACGACGCACCTACGCACGTACACAACCTTAACAACACACCATCCCCGCCGCCAGCGACCAGTAACAGCGGCGTTGCCGTAGCCACCACTACGCCGGTGGTGGCTTCCCCTTCTTCAACCCATCGAACACACACACATACACACCCGTACGGTACACACATCAACACCACAATCCAAACAATCATTTACCCCCCTCCGTTTCTGCCAAAAACATTTGAGACCACCGCCGGCGATTTAGCAGCCGCGTTGCTCTGCCTCACTCTGACCGTCATCTCCCACCAATCAAACAAAACTTCAAACATTCTTAAATCCCTACTTCGTTTATCAACCAATTTTGATTATAACAACACACAAAACAAAATCCCCAATTTGGAATATAAACCCTAATTTACCAGTTTGGGTAAATCCATATTTACCATGTCCTATATTGCTTTAGCCCATTTTTACCTTAAACAATTAATTTGTACTGAGCTTATTCATACTACTTATACTTATTATGCAAGTGCCGAATTTAAATCAAACTACCTTGATTAAACCCTTCTATAAATATTATAAAAACCAACTCATTAAATTAAATGAGAAAGGAAATAAAGATTACCTGTGCGATGTTAGTGTTTATTAGGTGATCTGGTGAATAACCTTCTTCAATGCTCAACTTCCTTTCCCTCAGAAAGGCTCACACCACCCACAGAGGGCTCCTGGGGACGTGGCTTCAATCCAGGACGTTTAAGTGCCCCAGGTCTAAAAGGTTCCAACGGCTAGGATCACAGGTACCTACCCCAGAACCCTAATTGGGAGCCTATAAAAGGTCTCCAAAAAGGTGATTTTGGGGTTACATTCTCTCTACATTTTTACATACAGCACACCATATATAATTTCATTACTACCCTTCGTCTCCAAAGCCTTCTCTTACTTTCACGCCGGTGTTACCGGGTATATATACTTATTATATTTTCAGTATACATTTTGCTTAAATATCATTGATATGAATGGCTTATGAGGTGGTTAGAGCATCTTCAATGTTGTTGGTTAGAACTGTTAGCTAAAATAATGTAAAATAATAATTATCTAAAATTTGCTGAACTTATAAGGAACTAACGTTCAACAAGATTGACCATAATGGTTGGTTATATTTTAAAAATAGTATGTTGTTATTATTTCAAGTTATTATAAATATAATGTATTATTTCGATATAATAACAATTGATGTATGATTCAACAAATTTAGCCAATATCATAGTCAATATTATAAGTTTGGCTAAAATTTTAATTAACAGTTATGTCCCACTAGCGTTTTACCCGTGCTACGCACCGAAACACCGATCCACAATTATCAATAATTTTTATAATAAAATAATATTAAAAGAGAATAAGAATCATGAGAATAATATATGAGAAAAATATATAAAAAAACGTAATCATGATATTGATTTACTTACCATCTTTTTGTTTTGTTTTTAAATTAGGAAAGTGAATATTTAGATGCTTAATAAAATACACGCAAATTATTAACTACCTTAAAAAACTTTTCTTGAGGTCTAACTCAGGATCCTTAAACTTATATTAAAATATAAAATATAATCAAAATTAGAGAATTTATTAAAAATACTACATTTTACCAATTTATTTTCAAAAATACTATGTCTCATTTTCCCTTCGTTATTACACTTTCACCCTCTTGTTTTTTTTCAACAATACGACCCCTTACCTATTCTCTCCTTTTTATCCTCCATCGCGTCTTTATAATCCGTCACTGTCGTCATCATACTTCATAATATACGATTTTGGATCATCATCTCTCCTTCCTCTTTTTTCAGTGCACTACCATCGGTGTTTCCCTTAATTTATATTTGATTTAACTCTCCTTTATATATATATATATATATATATATATATATATATAGGGTAAGGTTCTAGAGAGACCCTTCCTATCAAGAGACATGAGGACCTATCATTTAGACCATTGATTAAATATCATATTTAATTATTTTAGAATATATCAAATAATGGCACTAACGTAAATATATTAAAAGGACAATGGCTTTTATTATGTTGATTTATGTATTCTACGTTTAGTGTATTTAGAAACAGGTAATGACTACGATTTAGGATATTGAAGAATCCTTGTAATTTTAGTAATGAAATCATGATAGACCTGTATATTTGGAAATATTGCGTTGATTTGTGGTCTGTCTATATTAAAGAGATCTTTATATTTTTTAGTAATAAAATCATGCCAGTATCAGAAGTTTTCATTATACACATATATTTTTTACAGTTTTATATATCTATCATATGAGTTGCAATTGTATTTTATTTTCATACAACAACAATCCCAAAATATGACATAAAACACTTATATGAATCTATGATTTGTCTAAACATGACTATATTGATTCAACGTTAGACAAAGATTTGTATGTTCTACTTTGTTATGGGGTTGTAGAATTTGTTAGTCGGAGCACAAGTTTGGAATCTTTCTAAGCATGTATAGTGACTG
>PHNY01022488.1:3362-21776 GCA_003724115.2 Anethum foeniculum | reverse complement strand
AATTTTACTAACTAAGAGTAAATTATCAATACTAAAAATTAATTAACTAAGTGATTAAATTCGTATTACTAATGTGAAATAAAACATGGGATCCTAACTTCATTAAATACTTCATTCAGAGTTGATGCCTTTAATTATTGTATGTGACGATTATGATAACTGATCGGATAACATGAAATTAGTACACCCTACCTTTCGATATATGTATACCCAACTACTAAACATCCACTAATTAGATAGAAGCTAAGCGACACCAATTATGTTTAGACCCTATATGTCTATAAGATTTGAAAACATAACGGTTTAAGAGCAACTAATTGCATATCTGGTTGATTTTCGTTACACCGTATTTTTTGCAAATATTTTTAGAAGATAGTAAAATCGCAAAAAAACTTAGAAACATAGTATTTTTGATAATTTCTCTTTAAACTAATATACATAAATTAAAAATTAAAATTAAATTATAAAAAACATAGTTTAAAAAAATTACTAAAATAATTATGTAAGAAATAATTTTAAATCAAAATATAGCAAAAATAAAAAATACCTTAAAAACCACTACATATAGGAAGCTCTTGCATCGCCCAACATCCCAATTGAAGTAGAATTGTTTAACACAACCCTAACCAGCCCCCTCTTTTCTCAGAGTCTCAAAACTCAAATGGCACCCAAGAAACAACCCCCCAATCTCCCCCCTCCAACTCACACATCTGATACTGAAACTGATTCTGAAGAACACTCTACCAGCAGTGGTGACTCTGATTTACAGCCCCAGCAACTCACCCAAACAAAAACCCAACAAACCCATGAAGAATCTCAAGATTCATCTGACTCTGACTCTGGGTCTGACTCTGACTCAGATTCGGAATCTGACAAAACCCAGAAGCCCGTTTCGCCTGAGCCCAAGAAACCCGTTTCGAAATCGACCCAATTGAAGTCTAATGGGAAGCGTCCAGCTGAGACGGACACAATTGAGAAGGTGAGCAAGAGTAAGAAGAGTAAGGGTGTTGAGAAAGTCGATAAGGGTTCTAAGAGTGTTGAAAAAGTATCGAAGAGTGTTGGGAAAGTCGATAAGGGTTCGAAAAAGAGTAAAATGAGTAAAGGGGAGGAAGAGGGTGGGGAGATTGAAGATAAGAAGGGGAATTTGTTTGCGAGGTTGTTTACGGAGAAAGATGAGATTGTGTTGTTGGAAGGGATGATTGATTATAAGGAAAAGAATAATGGGGCTGATCCGAGTTCGAATATGGTGAAGTTTCATGAGTTTGTTGAGGATTTATTGTCTTGTAGTGTTACCAAGAGTCAGATTGTGGATAAGATTAGGAGGTTGAAGAAGAAGTATGTGAATAATTTGAAGAAAGGACGGGATGGCGAGGATCCGGTTATTTCAAGGCCTCATGAGTATAAGTCTTTTGAGCTTTCGAAGAAGATTTGGCCAAGTGAGAGTTTGGGGAGTGAAGTGGCTGGTGATAGTAAGGTGAAGAGAAGTAGCAGGAAAAAGGATGATAATGTGGGTAGTAAAACGCCATTGAATTCGGTTGGCAAGGAGAGTGACTTTGAAGAGGAAGTTATGGATAGAAGTGAGGTAGAGAAGGATAATTGTTGGTCAATGTATCCGTTGTTGTGCGCTTCGCTTGAAGCAGAGGCAATCAAGAATTTTACTGGGCCAATGAGTCCAAAGGAATACGTGAAGAAGGTAATTCGCGGGCTCAATAAAGAGAAGGCAATAGAATTAGAGCAGGATTGGAAGGATTTCAGTGTGATGGAGCATCAAGTGTATGCCAAGAGGGTAAAGATGAGATCTAACCAAGCTGAAGCTGCAATGAATGCGATTCAACATTAAAGTCGTGGAGTGAGGTAATTGCAAGATTTAAGGTTTCTGATCTAGTTTACTAGGGATTATGGACATCTTTTTAGTGTGGTAGTTACCTCCTAATTTGAGTTAATTTTTAATGTTTTTTTTTGAACTTTTGCTATAAGATTTCGTTGTCTTGTAATATTTATGTTAAGAATTAGTATGTTGGTGTTGTAGTTGTTTGTTCCCTGCTTTAATGGTTTGTAATTGTGGCTTTATACTCTCTTGAGTTAACCATGTTGATAGATTCTTTTAGTTTCTTTAGAAGGCATTTCTTCAATAAAATTAATAAAAGATTTAATCTAGATAACAAGTTTCCGGAAATTGAGGTGGTCTTCCAGCAACTGTGCTGCTGTTTATATCTATCTATAAGGGGATTGGATGTTGTACTTCACTTATAGAAATTGAAGTATGATTTCTGGTCTCTAGATATGCCACACTATTGCAACTATGGTTGTATAAATGGGGCAGTATTGGCTGGGGGACAAAAAACCAAAAACGGAGAAATGTCTACCAAGAAAGAAGAATTGACCCTGCCAAGTTGTTCGAAGAGCATATGAGTTGTGTTGGCATCTCTACATGAAAATTCATAGTTTGTGGAAGATACTCTGGAGTATATAGCTTGCTGGTTGGACCCTTTAATTTATTTTGGAACTGAGCTAAGTTAATTTTAAATCCTTTAATGGCTAGGGATGTAGTGAGTCATAAAATGTGGAGGATGCAAAGAAGAAATATGGGAAATTTAGCTGTAATTCCTGTTGCTAAATGCAGAGGGGAGATGCATGTTGACCAGCTCGTTCCGACCAAGGTGCATCCACTTCAATGAATTGCGTGCCTTGACCCATGAGGTACGAGGGGCACCATTTTAAAGCCTAAAATCTAGGCCCAATCTCAGTTCTATGTATTCAAAGCTTTAGCCGATGATTAAATCAAGTTAATAGTACCTGAAAACACCCTAAATCACATCACATTTGTCCCGACATCGTGTCTGATGATATCTGCCTTCTATGTATCACTGAGTCAGCTGAGTTCGGCTGAGTTCTTCCATTATCTTTTTGAGTCTGGCTGTGTTTATCCATCAGTTGTGCTCCTGCTTCATCCCTTCATCTCTTGTTCTTCAAATTTTCGTTCATTATATACACTGTATACATAATACACGTAGCTATATGTTATACACGTAGCTATATGTTTGTGATTCATTTGTATCGTTTTTTACAAATATACAGTATGATGTTAGTAATAATATTTGCATGATTTTGATATACTTGTTTTTTGTATATTATTATAGATTATATACTATAGTTATGTACTTGTCTACTATTATATTATATATATCAGTAATATAATAGTATAACTGATATTTCTTTAATAATAGGACGGTTTTTTGATTTATTCATGTAATACATGTTACTTTTTTCTTTCAATAAAATCAAAATAATATGACTATATGGATCAATTACTTTGACCTGCACCTCCAGTTGAAGGTAAGTATTTCATAAATTTTCCAAGAGGTGTTAAAATTATAAAGTTGTAGTTCAACTGATTTATCGTTTATATGTGGTACATGTTTATATCGTAAATTTTTCGAATTTTTTTGCCTCACTTGAGTTTTCGTATCTTTGATGAGCTGCGAGCCTGGCATCCTCGCTTATACTAACATTGAGTCACCAAAGAATGCATACATGAGTGGTTCATATAGTAAAGAACCACCTCAGTGTGATGCTTTATTATTTCTAGGTAATGTTCAAGAATGTGGCAAGGAATATTATCTGATGTACAAAAATTTGTAGAAAGATTAATTAACTGTTGGAGTGATGCAGTGGTGCTGTTTGCCAAGGGTCTAGTGTGCAATAGCTACGGCACTTCTAGAGCGTGGTGCTGTTTGCCAAGGGTCTAGTGTGCAATAGCTACGGTACTTCTAGAGCGTACACCACACACTACCTGTAAGGCAGACTCTGGCTAAATGGGCAAATCGTCTTTCCTAATTTTGTGATCTTGTCATTCGATACAAAATGAACACCATACTATACTTCCCGGATTCCCAACATAACAAATATTCAAAACTTTGAAATGGTGCAAAATTCTTTATTTTTGTTACTTTAGCTATCAGCATGACTGTTTGAAGAAGATAACACCGTTCTTGCAATTACCACAACATATAGAGATTCTGAAATTTCTACCCAATTTCGGTGCCATACTGCCATTATAAAGCATATGACAAGTGAAATGAAGTTGGATGGAAGAATTTATTATGAAGCACATCATAAGAGCAAGGAAGTTGGAAAGAGGAATTCAGAGGAACTACAGAGGAAGCAGATGGTCATAAATATAATAGAGAATAGTTTGCACTAAATGATGAATGCAAATGAGTAGCTTTTTGCTCGCAGGACTAAGCAGCGGTAGCAGGGGGGCAGGATCCTAAATGCTCTTCATTTTTGTGCTTTGATCAGAACAGGCATCAATTGCCGGGAGGAAGCATTGCACTTGCACCAAGTAGCTCTCTTGATTGAGTTGGCGCACAGTGTGTATAGCTTGGACCCTCCTGGTGTGTTCAGGAAAAATGGCCCTTCCCTCTGTAGGAAGTTTACACAACTCAGCTTCAACTCTCCTCTCCTCCATCAAAATCACTACACTAGGGACACCCAAGGGAATAATAACACAGGGGAAGGACAGTGACAAATTAAAACTTCTTCGTCTCCCTTGATTTTATTGTACCGGAACAGACTGTCTGTACCAAAACTGAGCCAAGTTGATGGAGGTCCCTTGCGGTCTTTCGTTGCGTGAAAATAGTTTACATTTTGTGTATGCAAGCCCGCGAAAGATAAAACAGGTTTGGAATTTAATCAAAATCAAGGATGGATTTACGTAGGGGCCTACCGGGACACGTGTCCCCTGAGAAACAAAAACTAACTATTTTCTATTAAAATTTTATGATATAAATATGTATATTTTATAAAGTGCCCCCACTTAAAAAAGTTTAATGCCCTTGTAATATTAGTAAATTTATCATAATTTGAGTAATGTTTTATGTAATTTATAGATATATGATCATAAGTTGGAGTTTAAATGGTTGAATTACTAATTTTTAACACTTAAATATAAAAAAATATTAAAAAATTCTAGTAAAAATGACCAAAAGAATTTAAATTTGGACAACCAACTTATTATAAGATCCTGTAAAGAGCCATTCTCTAACACCTTGAGGTTTTAAGAGTGTAATCGGTTCCTTGACATGATACCAGAGCTTAGGCCGGAGGGAGCACTCAGATTCGACTTCCGGCCACCCCCAAAATTCTCACAATTAATTATGAACACGAAAAACAAAGTTATGCCCCAAATAAGGGCGCTCGTGATCCACTTTTCGACCTAAAAAATAGACTCTCGTGTGAGGGGAAGTGTTATAATATAATATAAGATTCTGTAAAGAACCATTCTCCGGAACTCGAGATTTTAAAATAACTTGTTACTTGATACTTATGACATGCTCTGTTAAATATATAATACCCTAGAGAACCAAGTTTCTAAGTTTCTAAATGCGTAGGGTAGGGCTTCCCGTTTTTAAAAGTTTGCCAGTGTCCTCAAGTGCATCCTTAGGAAGTGAACTAGTGTTTTTTTTTTTTCCTTTTTGGAAAAGGGACTCGGTAGAAGATATCATAGGTTGGGGAACCCTTGAATACGGGGACACCAATATTGGGTGATGAACTACTTGATGTAGCCCTGCTCCTGTAACATGTCTCCATGTAGATTGGGGACACTTTTCACATTTATTTAAACTGTCTAAATTGTACTCTTATACTTATAATTATAGTTGTTTAATTATATTTAATTTAGTGTGATATTAAAATCAAAACCGCATCATTTCAAATCGAAACCAAAATTACGAAAATTGAACTACACCAATAGCATTTGGTTTGATTTTGATTTTAAATTTGTGAAACTGTAATGATGGCTGTCAGGAACCTCAGTGGATTTCCGTAGCGTTTATAGCCATAATCGCAGAGGTTTTTTCTTGGGTTTTTTCTCGTTAGTTTTTCCTGTTCTTTTTCTCCTCCTTTTATTCTCCTTTCAGGCGAGTCAGCTCCCGGGATTTGCGGGCGGAGAGACACGTGCCTCTTGTTGAGTGGTAGACTAGGTGATGAGGACGGGTACTAGCAGGGTAGGTGGCGTGAAATCCGAATAATCAGGGTGACTAAGGGGAAGCAGGTGACGAGGGGGTGATGTGGAGCTAGCGGGAGCCGTGGGGAGTATATCCGTAGCGATATCGTTTTGCAAGCCGTAGGGGATATTTACGTCGTAGCCGTAGCCACGGAACCGTAGCCGCGGGGAGCCTCAGTAGGGGATGTTGTGCCCTAGGTGAAGTCAAGAATATAAGCCATCAGTTGCCCCTTTTATAAAAGAGGTTTCTTTAGGAAGCTATTTTTATAAAAATATTGTGTGAATAATTTGTTAGTTTTCACTTTCTTAGGAAATGATTTCAATGGCACGGATGTCTAATGAGTAAAAAAGGAAAAAGGTAATTTGGGATATGTAATTTTTGGAGAAGAGTGTAGACAAGGGGGTGACGCGTCCCATGTATAGTGAATAGAGAGAGGAAAAAACGGCTGGGAGGAGGAGTGTTGTGGGCCAGGGCCTAGTGAGTAGGTATCCTTTTTCAAGTTTCAAGAAAATGAACAGTCATTAGCTTATTTTTTGTATCTTCTTTGTATCTATATAAATACTTACAAAGGGTTTGAGTTTTCATTCTCTTTTCGTTTCATCTTATACTTAGGTTGAGTAAAATATCGAAAGCAAGCGATTCAGGCGTCTTGGGTGTTCTGGAAGAGGGTGCCTTGAGGGTTAATCCTTATCAGTTCAATCGTCAGTTTCATCTAATTATAAAGGTATATTTTTTTATATCGTGTGTTTTCACTTTGTAATTCTTCTCCATGAGAAATCGTTCTTTTTGGTGCTTTTTGTTGTATACTAAGAATAGTACACAGAAAGATTTGCGTGCGCTTTTCATAATTTTTGATTGGATAATTGTTGCAATATTTGTCGATTTAAATGGGTTAGCGACTCATAGAAGAGAGGATTGGTTTTCGATAGGGAACGGCAAGAAAAGCGTTTGTAAAGGAGGGTCGAGTGTGTGTTTATTTTTCGAAAAGAGGGAACAATGTTAGTTAGGCCATTCTTTGGATGTAATCGTAGTGAATGGTTTTGAAACATATTTAGTAATGTTGCTTTTGAATTTGTAGGATTGTTGAAAAGAAATGGCTAGAAGTGAAGAGAGTGTTACGGATTAAGAAAATGCCTTGTTATCCTCTTCAGAAAGGGGGGAGGACATAAAGTCAGAAGAGAGCTCGAGCAGTGAGAGCACTGAGGATCAAATAGAGTGGGAGAGAAGGGAGGTGGAAACTGGCAAAATAACACCTGCTGCCCCTTTGAGAGCAGTGGCCCCTAAAGGCAAGGTGGTGGTGGTGGGTCGTTCAGGGAAATGAGTTGGCATAGAAAGCACTTCTAGGGCAATTCCCGCGGGCAAAGGGAGGCTTTCGGTCCATTCCGTGGGGCTTAAGGAGGAGAAGCAGGGAAAAAACCTCGAAGCCCTGCTTTAAAGGTTCCAACTAAGAGTTGTTTGGGTAACGCTGGGGGCTGGCTGGATTGTCAGGAGAAATTTGTGATGACTCCCCCGGACACGAAAAGAGAGGATTATTTCAAATCTTATGGGAAGAATTGCTCATACAGGGCGGGCTCGGACGTATTATCTGACTCAGTCTTAATGAAAAAACTAGGGGATTTGGAGTATATTAATAAACCATGTGTCTTTGATGTGGAATTTCAGCCTTTCTTGAGATATGCCTTCCAAATCCCTGAGGGGTTTGAGATTCGGGTGCCTGAGGAGGGGGAAAGGATTTTCCATCGAGGCGGCGATATGTGGGTTGGGATTCCCTTGGAGCACTTTAGAGCTGGCCTTCGTCTACCTCTCTATCGATTTATCCATACACTATTTGTGGAAATGCGGTTGGGTTTAGGGCAGGTTGGGCCTAATTCTATTAGGAAAATATGTGGTTTTATAGCCAGATGTGCTAACTTAGGTTTTGAACCTACTCTGTCTCTGTTTTGGGCTCTTCATAAACTTCAGCTTTCTAGGAATTATGATCTTTTATTCCGAAATCCAGTGGAAGGAAGGGAAGGCTCTAGGGGGTTGTCTGGTGGATGTTCCCTCGTCGAACAAGGGATGGCATGGGGAATTTATGATGTTTAGAGGGGGAGATTTAGGATACTTGCCAGAATACCGTAGGCCCGATGGGGTCACGGGCGGAATTAGGAGAACAGAAAAGCTAGAGGAACATGAGAAGGACTTTGCGAAGAACTTTATTGGGGGGAAACCAAAAGGGATATGGTCAGAGGGTCACTTTAGGAAAGTTAAATTCCTCATAGATCATCATCGTGGGTGATTCTGCTTTTCTTGTTTGCTTTGATCTCTTCATTCTTGATACTGGAATTTTTTATATTTTAAAGTTATTCACCTTGTTGTCTGTTTGTTCTTTGTTATGCAGTTTTGTTACAGGACCTTCCCTTCCCCAAGGTATGAACAAGTCAAGAATCCTGTTTCTGCAGCAAAAGAAGGCTCTGAGAGAGGGAAAGAGCAAGAGTGGAGATGGAATTGCTGCAGGTGCTGAGGCTTCCGTAGGGACAGGGGCGCCAGTTATTCCTAAAGATGTTAGTGGGAGTTCATCGAAGAGGGCGAGACCAGCGTCTATAGAGGACCTAGAGCCATCAAAGAAAAGGAGTTTGGCTACGCCGAATAAGGAACCTAGTTTGGCCGATGCAGGAAGTAATGTGCAGGTGGTGGATCTTTTGAGTGAAGAGAATGTGGTTGCTTCCCCTGAGACCAAGGATCGTTTAGATGATTTGCCTTTAAGCGTGAGATTTAGAGGGGATACATCCGCAGGTGGGACAGAGCGGTACACGCTGGTACGTTTCAAGACTGGCCATGGTTGGCTAAATTCGGGCGAAGGGGCAGAAACTCCTATCGAAGCGTTGAACGCATTCAAACTATCTCCAGACAGGAAAATGCTAGAGAAAGCACCTGAGGATGAGGCTATTGGGAAAGCCAAGGAGGCTTTTGGGATGGTACGTTTATATTTCTGAATTAAAATTAATTGTATTTAAAGTCAACGTAATTGGTGATTCTTATTGTTGCAGTTTGGAATGAGGTTTTTGGATATCGTTCAGAGGTTGAAGCAGAAGAATGCTGAGCTGGCTAAGGAGAAGGAGCATCTAACTCAAGAAAGGTTCGCTAAGGAGGAGGCTTTAGGTCTCCTGAAGGCAGCTCAAGAGAAAGGGTAGAAGTTGGAGGATGATATGGCAAAGAGTAACCGAGAAAAAAAAGGCGCACTGAAAGAGCTATCAGGGGTGCAAGAGTCTTTCGATACCGAGAGGGCCATGTCTGCTAGTCTTCGTACAGAGACGGAGAAGTTGAGAATTGAGCTGGCCGGAAAGATCCAGGAAGTGGAGAAGATAACCCTTACTCTTGAGAAGGTGGAACAAGATGCCAATATCACATATAATGACTGCGTAGCCAAGTTCTTATAAACCCAAGATTTCATGGATAAGGTGGAAGAGAAGGCCGGTGATTACCATGAAATTGGGTACAATGATGTCTTAATTTCATGGGGGCAGGTAAGGTAGTAGATCCCGAAGCCCATTCCTTGGAGAATTTCAGGGTGGTGGAGATGGCTCGTCTGGAAAAAGAGAAAAATGAAGCGGCTGAAGATCTGGAGGCTGCTCGGCGACGCGAGGAAGAGAGGCTGGCTGCTGGGAAATGACAAGAAAGCGGAGCCGAAAAGTCGCTGGCAATGGGATTTTCCACAGAGGCCGGAGCGGAGAAGAACTTGGGGGAAATTTAGCCTTGTTATTGGCACCTTTTATTTTGGTTTAAAAATGTTTCCGTTCCTTTAGCCGACTTTATGTTGTGTTTTACCTTGAGACTCGTTTGTATTTAACTTCTATATCCTAATCTCTTTCGCGTTTGAAGTGTTATCGTTATTGCTTTGGTGTTCAACCTTTATGTTATTAATTTTCAAAAAATAAAAGGTGTATAGACAAGTGATTTTATTTTCAAAATAAACATGAAAAGTCACAATTCATTGCACTGAGAATATTTAGGGAATGTGCGACGGTTCAATCAGTCAAAGGTGACCATTTAATGCTGCGTTTTCCCAAGGGGAGGCGAACAAGCCTGATTATTCCTATAAATACCTCTTTTCCCCAACGCAAATTTTTATATATCCATTTCATTATCTTCTTTCTCTTTAGTAATTTCTTCTTAGCTCCTTCTTTTCAATCTTTTCTTTTATCTATATTTCTAATTATTTTTATTTATCGATCCCCATACTAACGCCAGTTTCTTTGTCTTTCGCAGGTGACTTGTTGATTTGAAGATGCCTACTTCCCCCGAAACTCATGCAGAGAAGGGACTCCAGGTCAAACTTCGTAGGGCTAAGAAGAAAATTCGTGTTCAGAGAGAGGCGATCCGCATCCAAGAGGAGAAAGTGACCAAGTTGGCGAGGAAAGTGCGTTCTCAGAAAGAGAAGATCCGTGTCTGGAAGGAGAAAGTCATAGATTTGGAGGTGAAGGTTGACATGTTGGAGGAGAACATGAGGACGTTAAGATGGAGAACAGCCAGCTCCGTTTCATAGCGGACGCTGATTATTGAAATTCGAATGTTTATTCTGAGTGTTAAAGGGAATTTTTCCCTTTTTTATTTTAAAGAAATGTTTATTTCCTTTATCTATATTATTGTCTTTCGAATTTGATTAGTATTCTTACTTCTGAGGTTCATCATCATAAATTTAATTGGTATATTCGGAATTTACACAAAATTAGATAACGAATAACGAAAAATGTCGAGAATCATAATTATTCATGTTTGCGGGTTCTTCTTTGTTTAGAACTTATGCTAAAATTTAAACGATGAAAAGTGTTGAAGATAGTAGCTATCCATGTGTTGGCTTTTGCTTTGCCGAGTTTCGATTATAATTATACTCGTGCCGTAGCGTGGGGTAGCACCGCATATGCTAACTTTAGCAAAACTTTGATTATGGTCCCGTTTACGTCGTAGCATAGGAATATATTGTGTTTGTGTGAATCAAGTTTTTGGTAATTATCTCTTCCACGCCGTAGCGCTGCCTTGAGGAGGACTGGAATGCTAATTTTAACAAGAGCTTGATTATAGTTCTGTTTATGCCGTAGCATAGGTTAATGCTACATATATTGGCTTTAGCTTACCAAACTTGGTTATAGTTCTGTTCACGCCGCAGCATAAGTTAATGCTGCATATATTGGCTTTTTTAGTTATAATTCTGTCCACGCCGCAGCATAGGTTAATGTTGCATATATTGGCTTTTAGATGGAGAGAATGAAGGGATGGGGAATCGTTCAATGCCGCAGTCCTAGATAACAATGCCTATATTGGCTTTTGATTGGAACGATCATATATTCTTCTCTGTCCTTGAGTCCCGTCTGTACTCAAATATGTTGGCTCTTATAAGAGAAGAACAAAAGGATCCTTGTTTTTCAAGGCTAAAATTATTTGTGTAACATACAAGATCTATCCCTTTGATCGTAAAAGAGAAAACTGGTAGGCAGAAAAACACATATCATTACTTTAGCATATCTTCACATCATATGTCACAGATATAAACATGAAAACTTTCATAAACTTATCCATTAGAAGCTGTAACACTCAGTGTTTTAGCACTGAGTGCTACAGCTATATCAGTTTGGTACCATGGTGATGAGTGCCATGGTTTCATTGGTAGAGCATCAAACGTCGCATCCTTGCCATGCCCCCCTCCTTTTTGAAAATTGGGAACTTTTAAGTTACCTTTGGGGGTGCACATAGCTTAAGGGAAAAAACGTTTCCGATGCGTTGCGTGCCAGGTATTGGGTACGAGGTCTCTAGAGGGGTGTGACAAAATGTAAGTACCCGGGGGCAGGACTTTTGAGACAATGTAAGGCCCTTTCTAAGTTGGATTGAGCTTGCCGGTGTGAGTGGGGTCTGAGACTGCTGTGGAACGGAGCACTAGATCTCCTTTGAAAAAGGAATTGGGGCTCACTTTGCCAAAATACTGAGCTATTTTTTGCTTATAGTTTGCCATGCTGATGTCCGCTGCTTATCTTCTTTCCTCAAGAAGGTCCAAGTTGGTGCGGAGGCCTTGCTCATTGAGCGAAGGGTCATAATTGAGGAGTCTTTCGGAAGCTTCTCCTATTTCCACAGGTATGAGGGCTTTGGTGCCATACGTAAGTCGGAAAGGGCTTTCCCTTGTGGGCTTCCTAGTGTTGGTCCTATAAGCCCATAGTATGTTAGGTAATTCCTCAACCCATTCGGATTTCTGTTCTTCAAGATTCTTTCGGAGGCTTTGTAATATGCTTCGGTTAGTGACCTCAACTTGTCTGTTAGATTGTGGATGGGCTACAGAAGATCGTCGATGCTGGATGGAATAGGAGAACAAATATTCTTCAAAGTCTGAGTTAGTGAATTGACGACCGTTGTCTGTAATAAGGATTCGAGGGATTCTAAAACGGGTCACTACGTTCTCGTGGAGAAACTTTCTAGCATCTTGAGCTGTGATACGAGCGACAGCTTTGGCCTCCACCCACTTCGTCATGTAATCCACAATGAAGAACATGAATTTTATCTTTCCTCGGCTAGTGGGAAGGGTCCCATAATATCAATAGCCCATGTGTCAAAGGGGATAGGAGAGAGAATTGCAGAAGGGAGAACAGGAGGATGTCTTGGAACTGTGACAAACAATTGGCATTTATTGCACACCCGGACATACTCTAAGCAGTCCTGGCGGAGGGTGGGCCAATAGAACCCTTGTCTTAGTATCTTATGCGCGAGTGCTTCGCCAGAAGAATGGCTCCCACATATGCCATCATGAACCTCCAGCATACAATAGTTAGCCTCGGCAATGTCAATGCATTTGAGTAGAGGAGCTAAGAAGGATCTCCGATACAACTGATCGTTGAGGATGGTATAATGACTGGATTTGCCTCTGACGGATTGAGAAGTTTTTCGGTCTTGAGGCAGGAGTCCTTCTTGGAGGTACAAAAGGATGGGTGTCATCCAATTTGGGCCGTAGGACAAAGATAAGATTTCCTCTGATTTCCGGACATCCGAACACACTGTGGGTTTGTCCAGCACCAGTCGATAGATCGATGTTTCGGTTTGAAAGGAATCTGCTGTGGTAAGCTTGGCTAGGGCATCGGCTCTAGCATTCTCCTCACGGGGAATGGTTTGTAAGGTAGCTACTTTAAAATGTAGAAGTCTTTCCCTTGTCTCTTCCAGGTATTTTTGAAGGGGGAGTGATTTGGTACAAAAATTACCCAGTATCTGATTGACCACTAACTGGGAATCACTGTAAGCGTATAGGCATTGCACCCGGAGGGCTTCGGCGAGGCGAAGTCCAGCAAGAAGGGCCTCGTATTCAGAGCAATTGTTAGTAGCTGCAAACTCAAATTTAATGGATTGTTGGACCTCGAAACTCTGCGGGCTGATGAGCAACACTCCTGCCCCACTACCTTCTTTGGAAGAGGATCCATCCACAAACAGTTCCCAGGGCTGAAACGGGAGAGTGGGACTTGATGTAAGGGACTCTTTTTCCTGGATGTCGTTAGGAACTGTGGACTCTACGAGGAAATCGGCTAGGGCTTGACCTTTTATCGCAGTCCTTGGGGAGTAGCTGATACTGAACTGACTGAGTTCTATGGCCCAGTTGGCTAATCTTCCTGACAAGTCGGGTTTATGAAGTACTTTGCGTAGGGGTAATTCGTGTATACCCTGATCTCATGACCTTGGAAGTACGGCCTCAATTTTTGGCTGGCAAGGAGAAGTGAATATGCTGTTTTTTCTATAATGGGATACCTAATTTCAGCGTCTCGCAAAACATGACTAACATAGTAAACCGGATGTTGTCTTCCTTCTTCTTCTCGTAACAAACAGGAGCTCACTGCTTCTGGTCCTACGGCGAGGTATAGGTACAACATTTCTCCACTGATAGGCCGAGATAGAACAGGGGGGTGTTAGATAAGTAAGTCTTCAAAGATTCGAAGGCTTCATGACAAGATGGAGTCCAAGTAAAATTTTTAGCAGTGCCAGCGTTCTTGAGGGCTTGAAAGAAAGACAGGCTTCTTTCGGCCAATTTTGATATGAATCTGCGCAAAGCCGTAAGACATCCTTTGAGGGATTGCAGCTGTTTTACACTAGAAGGAGGAGGCATTTCTAAAAGGGTCCGGGTTTTCTCCGGATTTGCTTCGATGCCCCTACCACTGATCATATGTCCTAAGAACTTTCCACTAGACACTCCAAAAGAACATTTGGCGGGATTAAGTTTGAGCTGAAAATGCCTCAAGGTATCGAAGGTTTCTCGTAAATCCTCAATGTGGCTGTCTCGGGTGTGTGATTTGACGATCATGTCATCGACATAGACCTCTATATTTCTTCCAATCTGCTGGGCCAAGATTTTGTTCATCGCGCGTTGATAAGTGGCCCTGCATTCATCAATCCCATAGGCAAAACCCGGTAGGCGTATACAAAACGCTGAGTTATAAAAGCGGTTTTGGGTTGGTTCAGGAGCCAACAAAATTTATTGTACCCGGAAAAGGCGTCTAGAAAGATGAAAAGAACATGGCCAGCCGTAGCATCTATGAGCTGGTCGATTGTGGGGTAGGGGATAATAATCCTTTAGGGTGGCCCTATTCAAGTCAGTGTAATCGATGCAGACTCTCCACTTCCCATTGGACTTCTTAACTAAAACCACGTTTGCTATCCACTCTGGAAACTGGATTTCATATATAAAATTAGCTTTCAACAATTTGTCAACCTCTTCGTCTACAGCCTGCTGCCTTTCGGGAGCAAAGTTTCTTCTTTTTTGTTTAACCGTCTTTCAATTTGGGTCAATGTTCAGCTTGTGAAGTGCTACGGATTCGCTTAGTCCTGGCATGTCTTCGGGCTTCCAAGAGAAAACATCTGAATATTATCGTAAGAGGTTAATCAGCATTTTCCTTAGGGGTTCTTGAAGAGCTCCGCCAATAGATATCATTTTGGTATCATCCCCTTTTTTTAGTTGGATTTTCTCCATTGACTTTCCAGGCTCGGCTTTAGGAATTTTATACAGTTTGCGGACCCATGGGGGTGCATGTGTAGCAGAGGGTAAATCCTCAATTAGCAGTGTCTGCAGTACTTCTGACTTGGATGATTTGGAGGGGAGGTCTGCGGCATGACCTTCTCTTGTGCTTTCAGGGTGTTTCCTTTTCTTTGGTTGTGTTTGAGCCAAACTCAACGAAGTAGAGTAACAGAATTGAGAAGCTTCATCATCTGTCGTAAGCTCTCCCTGTCTCCAAGCTGTGGGAAATTTGACTTTCATATAGGGGATAGATACAACCACTCCGAGGAGGAAGAGAGTAGGGCGACCTATTATGACATTATAGGGGGAGGCAATATCAATGACATAGTACCTAACGATAGCAGTTACCTCTCGGGGATGGGTGCCGAAGGTGGTTGGGAGATCAATGAACCCTCGGATGGGGATCGCGTTTCCTCCAAACCCATACACCGGTCCAGACAAGCCTTCATTATCGGTCTGTTCTTTATAGTCGCCCAAGATCATCTTTTGAAGGGTATGAGCGAAGATGATATTCACAGAAGACCCATTATCGATCAAGACTTTTTTGACATCTTGGTTTAGGATGTCCAGCTGAACTGTAAGGGGGGCCATGCTAGCCTCCTTCCCTTCGGGATAATCATTATCCGAAAAAGTTATCGTGGAGTTTCTCCATCGAAATGCTGGAAGAGAGCCGTCAATGTGCAGCACCTCTTCCAAGGGCATTTTTCCACCAATGATCATGTTGACCACGTGTCGGGGCTGCTTATCTGGGTTGATAACTTGAGGTCTGGCCGGAGCCTTTTCTCTTTGAACCCCTATGTATTCGTCTAATTGGCCTTTCCTTACTAGCCTTTCCAGAAAGTATTTAAGAGATGTGCACTCTTCTGTCGAGTGCCCAATACTAGCATGATAATCACAGAATCGGGTCCGGTCACTTTTTTCGGCAGGGGTGCGCATAGGGTGGGGAGTTCAAAGAAACTCTTCGGGTGTATCTGTTTGAGGATCTCCGTTGCGCTGTTATTGAGAGGTGTGAAGTTAGGCTCTTGACGCTGCGGTCGAGGGGTGAATCTTCGATCTATGGAAAACTGATCCGATTTTTTCCTTCGAAAATCATCCATTCCATCAACTTGCATGGCTTGATTTTGGGAAGCAGAAGGTTCATTTCTAGAGCTGGGGTAATAGGCTCTTATTCTTTCGTCCGTAGCGATGTAGGCTGAGGCTATATTGTAAGCTTGGTATAAATCCGTTGGCTCTTTGTTACACAACTCTTTACAATAGTCTTTGCACTTTTTGTAATTCATGTTCCGGATAAAGGAATCCACAGCGTTCGCAGGACAGAGCTCCCTCACTTTGGAGGCAGCTGTCTTGAATTTTTCTATATAGTCTCTCAAAGGTTCCCCGGGGTTCTGTTTGACTTTTTCTAAGGAGATGGTGTGTACATCGTGGGGGGTATTCACTCTGAATTTGTCTAGGAAGACGGATTTAAATTCTTCCCAAGATGCTAAACTTCGGGCAGGCAAGCTGGAGAACCATGTCCTAGCGTACGCTTTGAAGGTGGAGATGAACAAGCGGCATTTTGTGATGTCATTATATCGGTGGCAAATCATAAGATTTTCATAATAACTGAGGTGGTCATTAGGATCAGTTGTTCCATCGAAAGACTCCAGACCTGTGATTTTCACCCCTTGATCTACTTGTGACGTTTCTAGATCTCTAGAGAAAGGGGATTTACCTAGTAGAGTTTTCGATGGAGCTACGGTGAGCAGTCCTTCCAACCTCGCAAGACGATCCCCTATTTGATCCTGCGGGATAGGGAGAGGAGGAGGAACATTCTGCTGTATGACGATGGGGGGTGTTCCTCTTCCATGTCGCAAATGTGATGGGGCTTGTCTCCTTCTGCTGTATACAGGGTTCCTTTCTCTATAGGGCCTTCTGTCACGGTAACCTCGTCTTTCTGAGCGATGAGAAGAGGCAGAGCTTTGAGATCCCGACGAAGAGCGGGTAGGGTAGCGATGAGCGCTACAGTTGGAATAACTGCCTGATGGATGCGTTCCGTTATAAGACGACTGCTGGGTATGATAAGAATCATTTGACTCCGGGAACTGAGTAGCCCCAGAATCTTCAGGGGCCTGAGGTTGATACTGGTGAGGATGTTTCCCATACTAATTGTCAGCCATTTGCGCTTCCAAATGATCCATTTGTTCCTGCATATATTGTTATTGAGCCCTTAAATCGGAGTATTGGATGTGCATCGGAGAATGGGACGGTGCAAAAGAAGACGACTGGTAGGAGTCTGATTGGTTGTCTGATTCCTCACTCATGTTATAAGTCTCGATTTGTGGTTGTTATTGGTTTTTTGGTTTGGTTACGTATGTTTTGTCATTGATATTTGAGAATATGAAGCTAATCGATCCCCAGCGGCGGCGCCAATTGATGGCCGTCAGGAACCTCAGTGGATTTCCGTAGCGTTTATAACCATAATTGCAAAGGTTTTTTCTTGGGTTTTTTCTCGTTAGTTTTTCCTATTCTTTTTCTCCTCCTTTTATTCTCCTTTCAGGTGAGTCAGCTCCCGGGATTTGCGGGCAGAGAGACACGTGGCTCCTATCGAGGGGTAGACTAGGTGATGATGACGGGTACTAGCAGGGCAGGTGGCGTGAAACCCGGATAATCAGGGTGACTAAGGGGAAGCAGGTGACGAGGGGGTGATGTGGAGCTAGCGGGAGCCGTGGGGAGTATATCCGCAGTGATATCGTTTTGCAAGTCGTAGGGGATATTTACGTCGTAGCCGTAGCCACGGAACTGTAGCCGCGGGGAGCCCTAGTAAAGAATGTTGTGCCGTAGGTGAAGTCATGAATATAAGCCATCATGTAATATTTTAGTTACAGTTTGGTTTCATGTCCAAATCCCACCAGGTACATCCCAGTTAATGCAGACATTAGAAAGAATGCATTTATGTTGGATACGAGCTAATGACTAACAAAATCTTATACAATCCTCGGGAGGAACCAGATAATTATTTTTAGGGCTTGGAAGGAACCAGACAATGACCATATAATGCACCAGATAATTCAGGATGAATTATTTATCCTGTCTTATTCTGTTAAATATGCTTAATTGTATGCTTAATGCTTTTAACCTCATGTTATGAGTTCAATATTCTTAATTATAAATTAGTTAATAAAATTTTTGTCGAACTTTCCTGTGTAATTATATGCAATAACAATCACATTTTATGATTATTAAAACCTTATCTTTTTTCTATAAAAAGTGGACAATATTAATGTTAAATAACTAGCTACTCCCAAATTGATAGAAGTGCTAAAATGAGGGTCTAATTAGATCATATGTTATATTAACGAGCCTCCATCGTCACTTGTGAAAGTGAACAATTTATGCTATCTATACTCTTTG
>PHNY01022446.1:6938-25119 GCA_003724115.2 Anethum foeniculum | reverse complement strand
GAAAAAATATACTATAATTAAATAAACTATTTATATAATTTTGATACTGATTTTGTGTCACGCTTTGTTAGACCGACACCCGTTAAAATATATATAACAAAATAAAATTATTTATATAATTATTTGTAATACAAACTTATATCACGTCTTCCTGGGCCGACAACAATCATAACGACTTGTATCATGTTTTGTTTGGCCGACACCCGTTATAATAAAATAATTTATGACTAAAAATATGTATAGATACAATAATTGTACACAAAAATATATGAATCTCAATGTCCAGGAATTATTTATAATGATTTCGAATTTATTTCGAATACGTTAAACTGAAGTTTTAATTATAGAATTCGCTATAAAATCTTATTTTATTTTACTATAAATTTGAGTGTCTTTTCTATTTTGAATATGTAACTTGATTATTTCTTTACCTAAAATTTAGGAACCTAAAAAAAAAGTTTAAGTTTTTAAATTTAAACAATTGTTCTGCACATTTTTGAATATTGTATTCTCTACAACCAAAAGTGTTCTTAGTACCCGTATAAATTATATATGTGAAAGCTAAAAATAAGTATTTACTTACTTTTTTATTATACCTATTTCTCTTAAGTTTTCTTAGGTCTGACACCCGTTGTAATAAATATATTTTTTTGACATTATATATATAAATAAACACTATGTCGTTTGTCGAATCGAAAATTTTGAATTTGGATTTAAATCACTTTTGCAGATGAAAGTGTTTAGTTTTAAATTTGTACTTATAAAAATATATATAATTGATAAGATTTAAGTGCGTTTATAATTTTCATATATATATATATATGAACAACTATATTATATTTAAAATAGAATTGATTTTTATATTTCTTTGTAAGAACTTCATAAATATGCATATTTGTTTCAAACAGGATATTTACAATATAAAAATTTTAAAACTAACCTCTATGTACGTGACTAATGACTAATTGGATAGATCTTAAAATCTTAAAAGAAGATCATCTACAAACCTGCGCATACAAACATAAAATGAATTAGACAATAAGATAAGATTGTAGAATGCTAAAACCTGTTTGAAAGAATATGCAAGGATCAAGTTAGATAATGAAAAGTTTCAAATAAATATAAATTTGATTGATAAGATTTAAATGTGTCAATAATTTTCTTATATATATATATATTATATTTGAAATATGATTGATTTTTATATTTATAGACTTTCCCATAAATTTGGATGTAAATAAGGAAAATTTAAGTTATTTTTTTATATTTGAAATATGATTGATTTTTATATTTATTAACTTTTCCATAAAGTTGAATGTAAATAAGGAAAATTTAAGTTAATTTTTTATATTTGAAATAGGATTGATTTTTATATTTATTGACTTTCTCATAAAATTGAATATAAATAAGGAAATTTTAATTTAGTTATTTATATTTGGAAATGATAGATTTTTATAATTATTGACTTCTCTATAAATTTGAATATAAATAAGGAAATTTTAATTTCAATGAATAAATATACATGAGCTCTAGAAAATTAAATAAATATGATTCAGAAGATTCTAGAGTTCCTGTGGGCTTTCCTTTATATATATAAAGATATATATATATATATATGACTAGCTTATTACCTCGGTGCAATTCACGGTTTTAAATATCTTAGTAGATAGAGAAAAAATATTATCGGGTTTCATTTGATTTATTTTAATTTTATCTTTGAGTTCTAAAAATCTGGCGATTTTACTATTCACGCGAAACTCACGAAATATTTTTTAATTCAGTATTAATTTAAAAAGTATTATTTACGTAAAATTTTCAAGAAACTGATGAGAAAAAATTGTTACGAATTTCGTATTAAGTATTCTATTTAATTAAGGATACCTACTTAAGTAATCTATTCAATTTGGAAGACCTACTTAGTTTTGGGTTTAAATTATGAAAATAGAATATTCCCTTATTTTAGATCTAACAGTTATCATCAGTTTAATTCAAGATCCAACGATCATTATTACATTGATAGTACAGGGATCATAATTTGGATAAGATCCCTCTTATGCATATTATATTATAACGATATAATGTCTTAACATTTTGACTTATTTTACATAAAAAATGTTTAAGTACTTGAACATTTTCAAAATTTTACCAAATAAGTATATGACAAATTTTATTAATTTCATTCCCATTAACTAATTTATCTGTAAAGTTTATTAATAATAAAAATATAATTTAAATAGAAAATAATAGTACCAAAGTATTAAAAGTACCAGATTTTAGTACATAACTAATCTCACCCTAAACTAGGTTCCATTTCCACAACTATGTAATTATACGAATTTTATTTATATAATTTAATTTTATTTAATTTCACCGTGGTTTGATTCTCTACAATTACGTCACTATACAACATTTGTTTATAATATAACCTCTATGATTTCAATTAGACTTAATATGCTATTACTACATATAATTAAATAATATTTATTTATTATATACTTTTAATAATATTTAATATTAATATTTTAATTCGATTTCACGCTTGGCATGATTATCTAGAAATAATAAGTCTCATATATTGACATAAGTAAAGTAATACATTCCAAATTATTTGAAGAAAATTTTAAAAAATATAGCATGACTTTTAATAATACTTTGTTTCAAAATGTATATGTACTTCTTAATAAAATATAACTCAATTTTAACGTTATGAATTTACGATATTTGCTTTAGGCTTAAGTTTAGTGATAAGTATCGCAAAAATTTTAAAAAATATATCTCAATGAAGTGACCTATATGTGAACATTTTTAATTTACACACACACACACACACACACATATATATATATATATATATATATGCACTCCATACTCCGCCTAGGAAAGTTACCAAAAACTTACGCGTTTTGTAATAGTCTCTTAAGGCATCTAGAGTCTAGAATTTTTATTAGAAATATTGATTTCATGTTTTTTAAAAAATTTGAAAGATACACTACCAGAAAACAAGACTAAATACAATTGAATAAATTCAATAGGGCTGAATTTGACCGCGTTCGTAAATAAATTCAACTGAATGCGGTCGTAAATAAATACGATCGCATATATATGACATTTGATAGTGATTGGTTATTTATACTTAGCCCTATGGGCCATGGTTAAGCCCCGTCCGGCTTTGATATTAGCCCCGGTTCATTTAGGCCCAGTCCAAAAGCGGCTCAGACCTGCGGCCCATTATGCAATCATGACCAGAATGACACATGGAAATGTGGAGCACGAGTCATGACTATGGACCACTCATGATGGTGACAGATAATGATTGCCAATGATGGGAACAATCAAGGCATACGTCAGAATATTCCTGGCACACTTTTCCACAATTTTCACCTAGACACGTGTAAAGCATCCATGAGCACCAGACATCCTCCTTTCTTGGTAATGAGCGGGCCAGATCATAGGTACACTCCCCTAAACCCTAATCCTGGGCCTATAAATAGTCCTAGGATGAAGGGTCTAGGGGTTGGTCACTTCTTACTCATCACTATACTACATACACACTCCGGTGTTGTTTTGCAGACACCCATCAGCAGCTACACCACAAGCGGCATTGGAAGGACTAGATCAGGATTGTGAGTTATCAGTTGGCACTAGAAGGAGGGCGTGCTTCATCCTTTGGTCTCGGTGCCACTATACTCATCTTCATTAACAAGCTCTTTAAAAGAGTCCTAATACTCACCTGTAAGGTCTAAAACAACGCATATTTGTAGTAAAAATGCAATCTTTACTCATTTCTTGCTCTTTTTGCATGCGCGGTAGCTAGACCCTGTTAAAAAAAGCCCATATTTGTCTCTTACTTTGGTAAAACATTGGTTAAAAGCCTGAACACATGATTGTTGATTAGATCTGTTGTCATGGCTGTCTATTTTGCTGTTATGATCCTCCTTTGCCAACATATTATTTCTTCCAAAAGCCACCATAAACCCAGTTGAGAAACTTATTTCTTGTGTAATCTTTTATTTGTAAAAATCGTATTTTGCTATATTGCTTGTGGAGCCATTGCTAGAGGTGGTAAGACTCCCAGCAACATACCTTCCGCCAGCACCGAGAGACAGGTCTTGGACCCTATCCACGATCCGGCCCAGCCAGAACCCGTTATAGAGCCTGTCCCGACCCGAGTAGTCACTCCGGGTGATGACCGAACTGTGATTGATCTGAATTAGTACAAGTACACAAACGTCCCGGTTGCAGCGGAGCATATGGCAAATTTGACCGGCAACGAGTTGGTAGAAGCCATAAGATTATACAAGGAGCGCCAGATCTAGGCCCAGGAGGAGGCATACCAGGTTGGGGACTTAGAGGACTCTGATGGCTCTCATCATTCCCGTCGGTCTGTCTTTGATAGGATTAGTGACCAGGGCAAGAAAAAATCACAAAAATCCTAGAGCAAAACTAAAGACAATGAGGCAACAAAACAAAGGAAGTTGGAAGAACTTAGAAAAAAGATCCGTTCGGAAGAAGAGGAGAAGCTAGAACTCAAGATTTAAAAGAGAATGCAGCTCGAAGAGGAAAGACTGTTGGGGAAGACAAAGTTAAAGAGAACACGGAGATATCTCACCCTGGAGCTGATTTCAGATGATGATGAAGAGCCATACCTTATGGAAATGATTCATGAGTTGCAGGAAAAAGTAGGGAAGGAGTCCGGATTAGAGGTGGAAGGAACTATGACTCCTTTTAGCTGTGGCCTTGAAACCATGCCCAATCAGAAGAACCTAAAAGACTACAACTTTGATTCTTTTGATGGAATGTGAGATCTGGAGGAGCATCTCAACTACTTTTAACAAATAGCCCTAATCTACTACTACAATGACCTGACCAAGTGTCGATTATTTGCATCCATACTCAAGGGGGGGCCATAGATGGTTCAGCAGGATACCCTCCAGAAGCATCCACAGCTGGAAAGAATTCTAGGAATCTTTCCTAAGGAGGTTCCGAGCTAAGAAGACTCATGAGCTACACACGTGTCACTTGGAAACAATCCGTCAATACGATAACGAGGCACTCTCAGCCTATATAAAGCGCTTCCAAGAAGCAATCAACAAAATCTCCAGTCTTGATGAGAGGGAGGTCCTGAGCATCTTCCGTAGAAATTTGGATCTGGAGCATAATGAGAGATATGTTATGGAACTGATCAACAAGGAACCACAGACCTTGGTGGCTGCATATGCCATGGCCGCCCGGTTCATCAAGAAGACTGATGTCCTCCAGGCTTTGAGGATGACCCGACTAGGGAATTCGGGTAGCAAGGGTTATGATGACCGACCAAAAGGGGTTACCATCAGGACAAAAATTTAAACAAGCCCAGCAAACAAACTTCATTCAAAATACTCCTGTCTCCCATAGACTTGGCCCTGTGAATAAATCTAAAAGTGATATAGGCCCCACCAGACCTACTAAGGAGCCCAGGCAGGAACCTGAGTGGACCCAGTTAAACAAGTCCCGATAAGGAATACTTAAAGAGATCTGGGACAAGCCTTTCTACTATCTTCCAAAGCCAATGCAGACTCCTCCTGAAAGCTGCTCTCTACAGTGTCACTGTGACTACCACGAGACTCATGGTCACAAAACTAATAATTGTTTGTCTTTGAAGTACTTTATTGAAGATCAAATCAAGAAGGGGGACCTACGTCAATATATGGCCCGGGGAACAGTTGAAAAAGGGGAACGATCAAAGAAAAACAAGAATGTGGTAAATGTTGTCCTGGATGGATCCACCTCATCTCCCTCCAGTCCAGACTACGTAGATGAAATAATGGCAATCCAGTCCTTCCCCGAGCAAGTTATCACTTTCAGCAACAAGGATTTTGAAGGAATAGATCTAAACCACAAGGAGGCCCAGGTTGTAACTCTCGACATCTATGAAAACGAAGTCAGAAGGATGCCGGTAGATAATGGCTCTTCAGCGAACATTTTGTTCAAACATATTGTTGATCGCATGCAGCTTGGGAGTGTACGAACTAACGACTGCAAGGAAGATCCTTTATACAGGTTCAGAAATAGTTTCGTCCTAATTCAAGGAACCCTGTATCTTCCGGTCCTGTTCGGAACAACCCCGAAATAGATTACTCAGTGGTAAAATTTTATGTGGTGAACACCCCGTCATCTTACAGTGAAATCCTTGGTCATCCAGCCCTGACCAAGATTCAAGCTATAACTTCAATTACACATCTAAAGTTCAAGTTTCCAACCCCAACCTGGGTAGGAGAGGTAAAAGGATATCTAGAAACTACGGGAAAGTGCGACAGCCAAGCATTAGTCATGGTAGAAACACATAAAGACAAAAAAAGGAAAGCCACAGCTTTTTAAAAATAGCAAAGCAATAAGAAGCAGCGGGCTTATCAAAAAGGCTCTAAAAGATAAGTCCAGATCATTGAAAGCTCCCGCGACAAATCCAGTCTTGATCAAAAGAAGCCTAGGCTTGTCACTAGAGTAGCAGGCCCTGACCAAAAGCAGCCCTGGCCTATTGCCAAAGTGACAAGTCCTGGTCAAAAGTAGTCCAGTCCTGTCACCGGAATGAATAGCCCTGACTCTGGTGTCCAGGCTAAAGCCTACACTGAAAAGAACAATGATCCTAAAGTTCAGCAGATGGTCCTAGCTAAAGATCAGGCCAAAGTAGAACCATCTGATGAAACAGTAGTACTCCTTATTAATGAAAACAATCCTTCCAAGAAAGTGAAAATCGGAATAGGACTAGAAATAGTTATTAAAGAGTAGTTAACTCAGCTACTCCATGAATATGTAGATTTTTTTGCATGGAGTCCCAACGACATGCCCGGGCTTGAGGAGTCCCTTAGCCCTGCATAGTTTGGATGTGGACCCAGAAAAGATACCAGTGAAACAAAAGAGAGGAAATTTCCCCCCAGAATGGCAAAAGGCAATAGATGAAGAAGTAGAGAGGCTACTAAAAGCCAATATCATATGTGAAATCAAGTACCCAGAGTGTCTTGCCAATGTAGTCATGGTTAAAAAGCCCAACAACAAGCAGAAAATGTTAATAGACTACACGGGTCTGAATGATGCCTGCCCAAAGGATCCGTATCCCGTGCCCAGCATCGACCAACTTATTGATGCCACTGCCGGACATGTCATGTTAAGTTTTATGGATGCCTTCTCCGCATACAACTAAGTCAAAATAAACACGGTCTACATCCCCAAGACAGCCTTCATCACACATCAGGCTGTCTATGCCTACAAGCTAATGCCTTTTGGTCTAAAGAATGCGGGTTCAACTTTTCAAAGGCTCATGAATGAGATTTTTAAAAGCCAACTCGGGAGGAACCTGGAGTCATATGTTATGTGATGGACCAAAAAGTCTGCAGTTCCTACTAAATGATTGCAAAATCCTCTACAGTCCCGGACCACATTGCTGATCTTAAAGAATGTTTTAAAAATATAAGGAAGCACAAATTGAAGTTGAACCCAGAGAAATGTACTTTTGGAGTCGAAGCTGGAAAATTTTTAGGATTCATGATAAGTAACCGGGGCATTGAGGCAACCCCGAAAAAAATCAAGGCTATCCAAGAAATGCAACCACCTAGGACTCAAAGGGAAGTTCAGAAACTGGCATGATCTCTTGCAGCCCTGAGAAGATTTGTCTCCAAATTAAAAGAAAGATGCCTACCTTTCTTTGATCTATTCAAAGGAGCAAAAAACAAGAAGGAAGTAAACTGGAGTCCTGAGTGGCAGAAAGCTTTTGAGAAATCAAGGAGTTCGGGAAGATGTCGGTCAACAGAAACATGTCTACTATGTGATTCAAGTACTGAAGGATGAGGAAACTAGGTATCCTAACCTCGAGAAATTTGCTTATGCTCGGGTTACCACATCTAGAAAGCTGCGACACTATTTTGAAGGAAGAGAAATTAGGGTTGTCACAGAAGATCCTTTGAGGAAGATAATTCTTAAGCCAGATGTTCGGGAAGATTGGTAAACTAGGCCATTGAGCTCAGCCAATTCAATCTCATTTTTATTCCCAGAACTGCTATCAAGGCCCAGGCTTTTGCTAACTTTGTTGTTGAGTGCAACTTTCCTGAAATAGAGCCAGCACCTATGGAAGTGGATTCTGGAAGCATAACTAATCCTGATCCAGAAGCATGGATTCTGAACGTTGATGGATTTTCCACAACTGAACGCTCGGGTGCGGCATCCTAAAGAGCCCAGATGGTTTCACAATCTGGATGACCATCTCCTTTGGCTTTCCCGCAACAAAAAATCAAGCTGAATATGAAGCATTGGTGGCAGGATTGAAGTTGACCTGGACTCTAGGGATCCAGAACTTTGATATCTATAGTGATTCCCAAATTGTGGTTAAGCAGACGAATGGAGAAAACCTGGCCAAAGACCCAACCCTGGCCAAATACCAGTCCTTGGTACAAAGCTACTTAGCCCTGATACCTCGATATCAGGTCCTGCAAATCAATAGAGAATAGAATGTGGAAGCCGACATCCTGTCAAAGCTAGTCCAGAACTCTGCAAACCTGGACAACTCTGTCTACTTTGAAGAACTCCAGAAACCAGCAATTGAGAATGAAGAAGTCCTGATAATTACTAACGAGCCCAATTGGATGACTCCTTTTATAAATTTTTTGGAGAAATGAGAGCTCCCCGAAGAAAAGGGGAAAGCACAAAGGCTTAAGGAAAAACCAGCCAAGTTCTTTATCCAAGAAGGACTACTTTTTTGCAGAATTCACTCTTCCCCGATGATGAAGTATGTTGGCCCGGCTGAGGCAGAATATTGATTGACAGAGGTACATGAAGGGATTTGCGGTGATCATATGTCCGCGAAGGCCCTGGCTCACAAAACAATCAGGCAAGGATTCTATTGGCCAAAGATACATCAAGATGCAGTAGAGTTTGTGAAGAAGTGTAAGAATTTCCAGTTATTCAGCAACGTACTAAGGATGAGCCCATTCTTACCATCTTCAGTCCTGTCCCCTATTCCCTTCGCTGTTTGGGGAATAGACATAATGGGTCGTTTCCCTCGAGCTAAGGGAGACTTAAGATATTTGCTTATCTCCATAGATTACATGACAAAGTCGGTTGAAGCAAAAGCCATACGGATGATAAATCAGCAGGATTGTATCAAGTTTATGGATAACATCCTAATGAGGATCGAATTACCAAGGGTCCTGATCTCGGACAATGGGCCACAATTCGTTGGTTAAGACTTTGAAAATTACTTGAAGGAAAGAGGTATCAAGCACAAGAAGTCCACATTAGCTCACCCCCAAGGCAATGGACAAGTTGAAGTCACCAACCGAATCCTGCTACGAGGCATTAAGAAAAGACTGCAAGAAAGCAAGAACAAATGGCCCGAAGAGCTGCCTAATGTGCTCTAGGCTTATAGGACAAGTCCCCGAACCAGCACTGGCCAGACCCCGTTCAAATTGGCTTATGGAACGGAAGCAATGATACCCATTAAAGTTGGATCCCTGTCCTATGGAGCAATCAATTTCGATGAAGTGGCAAACGAAGAAGGATTCCGGACCAACATTGAACTTATTGATGAGGTCTGGGATCAGGCTATAGATAGAATGGAGAAGTATAAAAGGAAGACAAGAGACCAATTCAGTAAGAAGTCCAGGGTCAAGAACTTTCAGGTTGGAGACCTGGTTCTTCGCGACACTGAAGCTTTAGACCCAACAAATACTGGGAAGCTTATGCCAAAATTGGAAGGCCCTTACAAGGTCAAAGAAGTCCCGATGCTTGGAACCTACAAGTTGATGAACCTCGATGAATCGGAGGTCCCTAACACATGCCATGGCCTCAGGCTGAGGAAGTTCTATCAATAATGAAGAAGCAAGATTGAAGAAAGCAATCAAGGAAGCTTGAAAAGCTCACAGTCTATAGAAACAACCATGTCGTATTGTGAGTTGTTATGTCTTGTTATTGTAGTATTTTGCAAATGAATGAAAATGAACTTTTTTATATTTTTAATTAGTATAATTATATTTTGTAAACTTATAAAAGACCCACGACTGTTATAAATTGGGAAGCAACTAGAAAGTGACCTATTTCAACTTGGGAATTTTTTTCCAACTAGTCAGGGCTACAACAGGAGCCGGGGCTAGGCACAATTTCTTCAAGCTAAAAACCGACTTAAAAACATTTTTCTAAGACATTACTGGCCAAGGCTACAATAAGAGCCCGGGCTAGGCATATATCATTAAAGCCAAATTTCACTTAGAAAAGCTTTTTTAAAGCATGACTAGCCAGGGCTACAATAGGAGCCCAGGCTAGGCACAAATTATTAAAGCTTAACTAGCCAGGGCTATAATAGAGGCCCGGGGCTAAGCAATTCAATAAATTTCTTACTTAGGAATAATTTCGTAAGGCGTAACTAGTCAGGGTTATAATAGAAGCCTGGGTTAGGCCTTTTTACAAAAGAATCCTTCTTAGAAATACTTTCCTAAGACATGACTAGCCAAGGCTGACGCACAGGCCCGGGCTAGGCATAAATTCTAAAGGCTAGAAAGCAACTTAGAAATATTTTTTCTAAGGCATAACTAGCCATGGCTAGAATACAAGCCCGGGCAAGACACAATTTTTAAGCAAACAACAACTTGGAAATTTTCTAAGGCAAAAAGCGATAAAACAAATACTTAGAAAATATTTTTTTCGAAAGCAAAAAAGCAAGAGTACTATAGCACAACATTGTTTACAGGCTCAACAACACGGGTACAACCATAATTAAGTCAAAAGATAGTTGTTACAAACAAAAGGAAAGCAAAGATAAAGACTACATTGGCACAGCCCCAGAAAAGCAAACGCAGTTGCTGAGATTAAGCCTGATCCATATTGTCTGTAGCAAGAGCAGCAAGGATGAAGCTGGGACTAGGGCCATCGAAAGGCTCAGGCTTTCCCTTTCCTTCTTCAATAGTTGTTTTCGCATCTATGAACTCATCGATAAAGCTGGCCCAGTTGGCTTTAGGATGATCTTAATGTGTTTCTCTGCAATGATCCAACATCTCTCTATTTCCGGAGCACCAACATTAGCCAAGGCCTGGTCATACTCCTTAGAGCTTTTGAACTCGGAGATTATGGCATCTTTATCCTACTCTGTAAGTTTTTTCCTCAGCCCCTCCACCTTTTTCCTCAGCTCACCAGCTTCCTGTTCAGCATTATTTTCCCTGGCTGTCTCAGCTTCCAAGTCGGACTTGAATCCGGACTCTTTCTTCTCAATGGAGCCCTTGAGCTCGGATAGATCAATCTCAAGATCTTTAACCCGGTATTCTACTTTCTTCTTCTCAGTCTTTCTGTTCCTGATGTCGCGATATGCTATGTCCACAGCTCCGGAGATAAGGCCACCCACCTGAAACAATCCCGGGATCACAGTTAATAAAAAGAAGGAAAATTCAAAAGTAAAAGAGTGCAAAAGTTCTGGGGAAACAGATATAAAAGAACTCACATATCCCCAATACCCGGTCAGCTTCTTTAGCACAACACTCAACCCGAACTCCTCCATGATAGTCCAATCCTCATCAGTAGGAATCTCGGACATTGTGGTAGCTAGTTTCTCTAAAGAGAAGTTACCAACCCGGACCAGCTCTCCATCCTGGTCTTTCGTAGCCGCATCGCAAACAACCTTCTCCATAGCAGGTTCTTTGGTCTTGGGAGGCTTAACTCTAACAACCTTTCTCCTCTTGGGAGCCTGCCTCTCCAGGCCGTCAGCAACCACAACGACATCATCAACTTTTTCACCAATTTTGACAAGAACAACAGGGTCAACCTGGGGAGCCGCCGACTCAGCTGTATCCTCCCAGTTGACAGCAGATCCAGACTTGGCAACAGAACCCAGATTCCTGGTCCTAATTGCACCTCCCAAATTCTTCAAGGCAGAAGCATAGGTTGAGGAAGACATGACTTTCTCAAAGTCCGGATTATAATAGGGTAGACCTGAAACACCAAAGATAATACAAGTTAGTCAACTAAACAAAAGATGATACATGAAGAAATTCAGCAGATAAATAAGCCCGGACTACAGAGTAAAAAAACTTAAACCTATGTTTATACAAAGTTTTATGCTTCATGAAACTGCCCCGGGTAAGTTGGTAGCCCTGACATTTACAGAATTTAAAAACATGGTTTAAAGCTTCATCTTTTAGGACTGAGGATTAAAATCCTCAGTTTCCTGGATCATAGAAAAATGGGGCATGTATGCAAGATCAAGCCCTTTCAGAAAAATTACTTCCTTGTTCCAAGACTTCAAAGAAGACTGAATAATAACCGGTTTACTAGCCCTCGGGCCATATCCAAACTCTGCAGCCCAGAAATGAAGCTCATACAAGGGAAGATGGTTAGACCAGATTAAAACAAAAAGCTGATGAAAAAGCTTGAAAGTAGGTTGGAACCCAGCCTTATCACAACAGGAAAGGAACCACGTGATCCAATTAACTCCATTGGGAGTTAGCTGCATGATAGAGATCTTGTACACGTACTTAAATAGGTGTTTGACAAATTGGTGGCACCTGGGATTCCATCCGGATCGCAGAAGCTCCAGCAAAACTCCAACAAAGCCCTCCGAGGGCCGGTCATAAATCCCTTCCCGGGTTTGGGCCATCTCTATTCTATTTCTGGATCTAAGTGAAATGTAGCCCAGACTGCCCTGTCCATTTCATGAACCGACAATTGGGTAAACTTCTCCTTCAAAGGATAAGGAGCCTTACCTACCACTATACCCCTGAATACCTGGTCAAACTCAGTTTTGTTGAAGGGCACGGGCCTACCATTTGGATGTCTATTCTCGTAAGAATACTTAAGGCTCTTGTAATACCAAGTTTGCTCTACCGAAAGAGATTTCCTAACAAAATAATACTCTGTGTCTATCCAAAACTAGTCCAGGGTACTGAGCACCCCACCTGTAGGCGGATTCCGAATTACTAACTGTGTAATAGCGGGGTTCAAAGTTGAGGTGTTCCTCACTATGTCTCCCTAAAAATAAGAGCCCGGGCTACAACTTGCATACTCCGGGTTGCTGCCATTACTACCAGGATTAGACAAGGAAACCAAGGTTCTCCTGGCTTGAGCTTTGGTCCGGACCATATACCTATAAGCAACAACCCGGAGTAATTCTACTTTTTCTCAAGTGATTCTGTTACATTTGTCTAGAAAATAGTCCAGACTGTAGGGATTCGGCCTATGTCTATAGAAACTATGTAGCCCAAGCCACAGAACAACCAGGGCAAAACATCAAAAACACAAAATCTATTAACACGTTTATACCAAATCAAAAATCAAGGTAAACACAAGTCCCTAAACACAAACAGTCTGGGCCTATAGAGTAGCCCGAACCAAAAGCCAAAACCTAGAAAACACAAAACACTTACTCTCAGAATCAAAGGGGAAAAACATAACACAAGAAAAACTGAAAAATACCATATCAACAATCAATTCCATATCTTGCCCAAAATCAGTAAAAAGCAATATATATTCGCAAAATCAAAGACCTATAGTCGCTTACTAGCCACAAAACTCAAAGAATGAAGAAAAACTGAAGCGAGAACATGAACAGTCATCAAGATCTTGCATAAATATGGAGCAAACAATATACAAAGCAGCAACGAAATGGAAGACAAGGATGAAAGACTTACGATACTAAAGCCAGAGAAGGGAAAGGCGTAACCTGACCTGAGTATGCGGAATTCCGGCAAAACCAATACCAGGAGTGTAGAGCTTTTCGGGGTGTAAAAACAAAAAAGAAGAAGGCAATAAATGATAAAAAAACAAATGAAAATGAAAGGCTGCTTTTATAGACCCTGGGGACAACAGGGAGCCAGGACATGTGGCAAAGCGAGATTTGACGAGAATTAGTAAAAAGCAAAATATATACATATATATATATATATATATACAGAAACAAAGTCGTAATCATTATAGACAGCTGTTAGGCGTTTCTTTCGAGGAAAGCTAAGAAGTTTGGCCAAATTCAAATTCAAGAAAGGGAAAGCAAAAAACGCTTCAAATTCCAACCTATCCGGACTACTCCTCGGCCCGGATAGTAGTCAAAAGCAGCAAAAATTCCTTTTTTACTACTTTCAGCCCTGGTTGTATTCTTAAAACCAACCCAAGCTGGGGCACAAAAAGCAGCAAAATTTTTCTATCGTTACCACTTTCAGGCTTGCTTGTATTTCCAAAACCAACCCGTGCTGGGGGCAAAAAGTAGCAAAAAATTTTCAATACTTACTACTTTCAGCCCTGGTTGTATTTCCGAAACTAACCCGGGCTGGGCGGCAAAAAGTAGCAAAACTTTTTCAATCCTTAATACTTTCAGCCCTGGTTGTATTCTTAAAATCAACCCGGGCTGGGGGAAAAAGCAGCAAAAAAATTTCTATCTACTTTTAGACCTGGTTGTATTTCCAAAACCAACCCGGGCTGGGGGGCAAAAAGTAGCAAAATCTTTTAATCCTTACTAGTTTCAACCCTGGTCGTATTCTTAAAACCAACCCGGGCTGGGGGAATAAAAGTAACAAAATTTTTCCTATCCATACCACTTCCAGCCCAGGTCGAATTTCCAAAACCAACCCGGGATGGGGGCAAAAAGCAGCAAAAAATTTTCAATCCTTACTACTTCCAGCCCTGGTTGTATTCTTAAAACCAACCCGAGCTGGGGGTAAAAAATAGTAAAAGATTTTCTATTTACTTTCAGCCTTGGTTGTATTTTTAAAACCAACCCAGGCTGGGGGAAAAAGAAGCAAAAACTTTTCTTCAATCGTTACTACTTTCAGGTTCAACTCCCTCATCCAGAATATTTGCATAGGGGAATGGGGGACAAATGATAGGATATAAATAATCCTAGCCCTATTGGGCCATGGTTTAGCCTAGTCCAACACTAATATTAACCACGGCTCATTTAGGCCCAGTCCAAAAGCGGCCCAGACCTGCGGCCCATCAAGCAGTCATGACCAGAATGACACAGGGACATGTGGAGCACGAGTCATGTCTAGGGACCACTCGTGATGGTGACAGCTAATGATTGCCAATGATGGGCACAATTAAGGCACACGCCAGAATATTCCTGGCATACTCTCCCACAATTTTCACCTGGACACGTGTAAAGCATCCATGAGCGCCAGACGTCCTCCTCACTTGGTAATTATCTGTCCTGATCATAGATACACTCCCCTAAACCCTAATCTTGGGCCTACAAATAGTCCTAGGATGAAGGGTCTAAGGGTTGGTCACTTTTTACTCATCACTATACTATACACACACACACACACACACTCACCCTCCATACTTAAATCTCTCTCTCATTTCTAGTCTTTACCTTCCAAAAGCCATCTCTTACTCTCACGTCGGAGGCGCCGCGGAGCTCAATTCCCCTCCGGTGTTGTTTTACAGACACCCACCAGCAGCTAGACCACAAGCGACGTTGGAAGGAATAGATCAGGATTGTGGGAGTTATCTCATAGTATGTGATTCGTAAAAGGCCAATTTACAAGTAATTGTCATGTCCAAGTCCAGAACAAAGTCTACAATGCCTCCAAGGTCTGCAATTCATGCAAGGTCCACAATTCCTGCAAGGTCGGCATTGCATGCAAAGTCCACGGTGCCTCTAAAGTTCGTAATGCCTACATGGTCCACATTACCTGCAAGGTCGACATTGCATGCAAAGTCCACAATGTCTCAAAAGTTTGCAAAGCATGCAAGGTCCACATTGCCTACATGGTTTACATTGCACACAAGGTCCACAAAGCCTACAAGGTCAACATAGCCTGTAAGGTCCATAAATGCAAAAGGATTGAACAATGACATATTGTACAATAATACATTGTCCATAAAGCATACAAGGTCCATAGTGTCTTCAAGGTCTACAAAGTCTGCAATGCCCACAGAACCCACAATGGTTGGAAATGATACGTTCAAAGAAAAGGTTTGGACATGTACTTGCAAGACAAAACTAACAAATGGCAAGGTACTGACACCCGCAACAAAGCTGGTACAAGTACATGATCTAGACATCGGGACAAAACACAACTAGTACAAGATTGACATTGACCCCTGACCAAGATCCTGATTTGTAGCCCTTGTCCCCCATGTGGAAAAGCTGTCATGTGCCTTGCACATGACATGAGCATATAAATACCCCCTAGTCACTTCAATGCAAAGGGTGCACAGATTGCCACTACATTGAATTCACTGATAAGTTTTGCTCTACCTTCTCTCTACTTTGCTCTCTAGAAATAAATATGCAATCACATACTTATATTATGACTCTCTCCTACCGGATACTTATTCTCATGCTGGAGGGCATTTCCGTTTTAGGGAGCTTGGAGACAACAAGATCAACAAGGTCGACAAGGTCAATAAGGTTGATAAGGTCAAAAAGATCAACAAGGTCGACAAGATCGACAAGATCAACATGGTCGACAAGGTGAACACGATCAACAAGGTCGACAAGATCAACAAGGTCGACAAGATCAACAGGTCAACCAGATCAACCAGCCCAGCAAATTTAACATGCATGTATTCATAATACTAAGGAAGTAGAGCCTGACAATGGAACGACTTATCATTTAGCGCTAGAAGGAGGGGTTTCCTACGCTCTCCAAACTGCCCTTCTTATCCGAAGGCAAACCCACTCATACATACTCTACAAGCTCATCCATAAACTTACCCAACATGCGACCCGCAACGCGTAATTTTACTCAACAACAAGCCCCTGTATTCCAGGAGATTAGTGATCCTAGTCATCCCATCTATGTCCGAGTTCATAATGCAGACACAGACTCAACCCTCAATGCTGCTCATACAGCTCCCAGACATATATAGGATGTCAATCAGAACCCCGAGGTTCAGGCTATCTGAACAAATCGAACCCAAGAGAGAAGGCCAACTGTTCGCATAGACAGATAACAGCAACCAAAGCAAGTTCCACACATCATTACCCAGCAACTCCGGATTCACCCGTGGCATTAAACCTTGAGCAATTGACACAATAACATGTCTAATGAAGGAACTCTCAACAAAAAGATACATTCATTGCCTTTCCCCAATCCATGGTACAATAGGCCTTACTTATACAGCCTTTTGTCAATCCGAATGCAGATGAATCTGAAGGAAAATTCAAGATATTCTCATGCTCCTTCCATGCCACAAAGATCAAGGTTAAGCGTCTAAAGACGTCTCAGATCCTCATGGGACCCCGATCACTCAAGACATAATAGGAATCATCATAGTGGTGCCACTTGGACTCATTATAAAAGAAGTCATGAGTACGACTTGAGACACCAACTTGTGGATCATCGTCAATAGAGCGAAGGTTCTAAGAAGCCTGTGATCCTTATAGTTGTTGGAGGTTCTTCACCATGACCATTTAGACATAACACCTCCAAACATGACGAAGTAATGGAGGTTGCGTATAACCCATCAACTTAGAAAGTCATCTCCTTCAATAATGAGGATTACAAATGTGCAGATTCAAGTCACTATGAAGCCATTGTCATTACTTTAGAAGTAGCCGATCATGATGTATGGATGACCTTGGTAGATAGCGGATCCTATGTAGATATCATCTTTATGCATGCACTCAAAAGGATTAACATAGAACCCTACAAACTTAAACCAAGACAACAATCACTTTATAGGTTTGGGCACAATATTGTACAAGTCGATGGGACAATTCGGTTTCCTGTCATCTTCAGATCAAAGCCAAGACATTTATGTCGTATGATTAAGTTTTATGTCATAAATTCTGCATATGCCCATACGACGTCATCCTCAGAAGACCAAATTGTGAAAAAAATAGAGTTCTAACATCTACCCCGAACCTCAAGGTCAAGTTCCTAACTCCGTAAGGGGTAGGAGTACCTAAAGCAGAACCCAAAGTTGCGGAGCAATGCTTTGGGGCTGCCCTCGCAAATGGGAAAACCCACAAAGCCAACAGAAAGAAGTCTGCACTCAAGCAACAACAAGAATCTGTGTCATTGTGTGCCTACAAGAAGGCAGCAAGACGAGGTGTTCATCAAGCCCGCATAGCTTAACAAAGAAAGAAACGTAAGTTTGGACAAGACCATTGAACGTCTCTGGAGTAGTGTAAGCAAGACGAAATGCAAGGGAAACCTTCTAAGTCACATAAGCGAAACTATTAGTTCTTGTGTCCTAGAGACAACACTAATATGTTTTAGTATAAGGA
>PHNY01022431.1:10350-22698 GCA_003724115.2 Anethum foeniculum | reverse complement strand
GAAAGTGCTTTAGAATTAGCGATACAATGCATATATGAATCCTACAAACTGGATGATTTGAACCGCATTTAATACTTCTGTTTAATGGCCTAACGCCTTTTTCTCAGTGTCATAGCAAATGAGTTCTAAAATTTTGAAAGTGTTCACCTCAGACAGAAATTCAGATAAGATTGTATAAATCTGCAAGAGCTAATTGAGCTTGTCTTGGGTAAATTATAATTCTCGTAACAAATTTTGATTTGTAAGAAACATAGTATCTCATCAATCCTTTTTGTTATAGCTAAAGCTCGGTTAACATTGCATGCTTCTTTTCTGCAAGTACTAATCTTACCTAGTCTATGCTTGGGAGGGTCACAGCGTTCAAATTAATGTTTATAATCATAGACAGTATAACTTATTCATTCATTGGTACTAAGTTTATGTTTCGTATATTTTTATTAACTTAGTTTCAGAGCGTGCTTTCAATTTACAAAGTTGATGCTTCTTTATCTCCACTAGGCATGGGCTGGAACAGTTTTAAAATGGTTGGACTGGCTTATATAGCTCAGTGTCCAATTCAGAGTGGTAGCACCTAAATGCAGTCATGCACCTACATGTTTAGCTTCAATGTAACAGGGGACAAAGGGGAACATTATGCTACACATATTTTTTGGCTCAGAGCAATTGTTTCTGGTAAACCTGTCAATAGGCCAATACCGGGCACTTCATATATTTTCCAAAGGCCAGCTAGCGAAGAAACTTTGCTGTTTGGTGAGTCTGCGTAAACAAGGGAGAGCCTCCATGTAATTTAAGTAGATACACATACAATCAATGAAAAGTTATGTGTTCCGTGTTCCGAGATAGGTTAGTAGTAGGATCAGTTTTCTGACTGATACTGCTAGATGAGAAATATCAAATATGTGAAGTTACGTTTTAAGTAGTTTCTTTTTTGCACATTGCAGGATACTTCTGAATATTTACTCTTGGAAATCAAAAGGCATCACTGTGCAGGATCATAAGTGCTTCTCTCGGCTAGTCTCTGCATAGATGGTCACAATTTGACAGGAGAGGGGATCAATTTGACATTTGACTTAGTTAGAACCGGAATTCAAAATTTTGATCCTAAAAATGACCCTGCCAAACATAGCTTGATCATCCTCCTGAGAGAAACACATCTGGAGCTATTGGTGGCTGGACAACTATTTGAATAAGAGCTGATAATCCATGCAAAGCAAAAAAAGAAAGAATAAGAAATTTTTTCGAGAAATGCATCAACAGTTTTAGACCTTTTGCAATTAAAATTTACCAACACGATTCTTCCCACTTCTAACATTATGTATAGGAGGATGCTTCATCCACAGACACAGTCATTTGGGACATCATACAGGCTGGGGACTAGGAATATCTTTTGCCACAAAAAATGCAAAACAAGCGGATCAAACACTTGTTCTTCCATTTTCAGCTAGCAATTATTACTATCAAACAACAAGGCTTAAATTGTCTCTGGTCATTTAAAATGTCCCAATGTTCTTAAGAATGCGTTTGTAGATATTCAATAGTAACAAAGATGAGACTTTTGTATTGTTAATAATGATAACTTAACAACTGTGAGCACATTTCCAAATTTTTAATCAAAAAACTAGCTGCAAATCCATAATTGAGATTTAAATTTGAAAGTTTGCACAATTTTGTCCTAATTTGTTGAAATATAAATTTTTTAATTTTCCCAAAATTATTGTAAACTAATAATTTTCGTCATAGTTGGTCCCAATTTGACAGGAGTGAAGATTGATGCCGTAGGCACAAAACCCTTCACCACCGCTGCTGTATTAACTGGCAATTGCACCTGATTAGACCACAAATATTCTAGCTTACTCGAACCAAATGCCAGGTTGATAGTTCACGGCTGCTAGGCCTTCTAGAGACTATCCACTGACAATAAAACTAAAACAGCAAAATATTCACATTAAGCCAGAACAAGAAGCTTAAGAGCCTAATCATTCCAAGATCTCCATCAAATGTGCCCTCAAAATTTGACAGGAAGCTACGTTCATAGTTGATTAATCCTTGTATACCATATTTTGCTGGAATGCGAATAACTACTTCATTGAACAACCTCACAGTTGTGAGCTCTTTACTCCAACACAAAAGGGGTGTTTATAACTTATTCCCCAGTCTGCATACGGCACACAGAAAACCAATCTTAGATCAACAGAAGGAACAAGACTTCATAAACTAGCTTTCAATTCGACACTTGAATGATTTATTCAACTTTTTGCTGTTGGAAATTCTGATAATGAAAATGGCTCCCTGCTAAATTAAACTTGATCAATCATCTGGACAGAAACAGGTTGGAGTTTCAACTCGTCCTGGACTGCTATCAGATTCACCTCTGATAATCTAAGTAAAGTAAAAGCTCTGAGACATGTATTAAAATTTTTATTTGGAACTTATCATATATGCCGTCTTATCATTATTTTTAGGGAGTTTGTTAAACACAGCTGCAGATTCAACAGTAAACAAAGCTGCAGATTTACTTTACAATCATTTAAAATACCGATAAGGTCCTAACCTAGTGACAAAAGCTGAGGTCTTGTATACGATAGGTTACGGTTTAGACACCTCCTTTATGGCTCATTTGCATAAAAAAGAAAATTAAATAACTAATATTAACAAGTGTGGGAGGCATCTGACTTTACAAATTTAATTCAACATTTAAATTTTTGTTAAAAAGTAGAAAAAGAGGAGAATGGAATTTAAAAAAAGAATATCCAAATATATCCACACAGAAGAACAACACACAACCAACCATAAAATACTGTCACTTGCAAAAAATATATACAAAGGGCCAGTGGACTTTTATACAAATAATCTACTGAACTGATCCACTACAATTTGGACAACACAAACTTCTATTCTTTCTAATTTCATCAACTAAAGGATGGCGACAATATCAATGTCAGCCACCTTTCTCCCCACTGCAAGATTTTCCAAGAATCGCCAACTCAAAAGGCAAGTTTTGATTTTTATTATTCCCCATTTCGTGATATTGATTGATTCTTTAATTCCATTCTTAAAGTTACAAAATTGAACTAAAAAGAGTTGAATTTAAGAAATTACAGTTTGGGCACAGATATAATACAAGAATGTCTATTGCAAGTGAAAACAAATGTTTGGGGGTGCAGCTTACTGAAGGTTTAGGCAATTTGCCTAAGGTTGTTTTGACTTCTTCTCATGGCAGGTACCATTTCTCACCCACCAATTCTTACATTGTATGTGTACATAGGTGTTTTTCAAAATTGCTTTGTTGATTATTTGGGCTGACTCTTTCCCAATGTATCTTGATTGTTATTTTCCCACATTTTTTTAGAAACTCGGTAGGGGTAGCACGTTTAGGCCGAAAATAATGTAATTTTGGGGGTATTGATTTTATAAATTCGATGGGGGTGGTTCTGTTTAATTAAGTTATCTGACAAGCATCAGCTTTACGCACTGTGTTTGTCACTAGATAGTTGACTTACAGATATAAACTTGATTTAAATAAGTTAAGCTTTGTCGATCTCTTTGCCATAGGCTGGATTCTTGTGTGCATGATGGTATTCTTTACCATGTAAGAAAATGTGAGAAAATCTGAACTTTGTGTTGAACCTCCTGCAGGATGCTTTTTAACATAGATTTTTCTTTCTGAAGTCTTACTGCAGAAGCGTAGTGCATATATGTGTGATCATTTAGTATTTATCAGATTTATTAAATTGCTGCTAGGCTGTTATGCACACAGGGTATGAAAAATGTGGTAAAGTATTTTGTGTAAGACCTCTAATGGACTATTTTTTGTTGGGAAATTATTTGCAGTGAGGCTGAGCTGTACTTATTTGGAGGTTGTGTTACATCTTGGAAAGTTGCTGGAAAAGATCTCCTGTTCGTCCGACCAGATGCTGTATTCAATGGACAAAAACCAATCAGGTTAACTGCCGTTCCTTGACCAAACTCATTACTTACAGAAGCAAACTTACTCTCGTCCTTGTAAAAAAATGTCTCCTTAGTCAAACTTCATACATTTTGGGATGCATTTTTGTTCCATGTTGCCCTGGAGTTTATATGCTTTTGATATGGAAATAATGACATGACACTGAAACTATGATATCTAAGTTGATGAAATTGTCCATTAATACATGCATGAAAAACTCTTTTACTTCATTTTTTTAATTTCTTGATGTCAAATGAGTTTTTATGTGTAACAGGAGTATTACTTTTCAGATTATAGAATACTTATATTTTTATTGCAAACTCAAAAAGTGGAAACTTTTGAATCGGTCTTCTTGAAATCATTTTGCATAGCAGAAATTGTGAATTGCCTATTCTCCTAAAGACTTGAATCTCCCATTTAACTGACTGCATACTCTTGGAACAGTGGAGGTGTGCCACATTGCTTCCCACAATTTGGACCTGGCGCAATACAGCAGGTACACAATCCATCATTAATTTCTTTAGCAGTTGTACGAGTTGTCTGTAAATATCTCTCACTTCGTCTTGTATGGGGGACTTGCTGCTCTTTTCATTAAGTTTTAATTACATAATAACTAATGACTATGATTAGCTTTTTATTGTTGAATTCCTATTTCATAATCCGATGCTGTTTTTTTTAACCCTTCCATACTCCACATAAAGATCCTATGTTTCATCCTTAATCTGGGTCTATAATCTGTCTTTTGAGAGCAGGAAAACATCATTTTTTCAAAGGAATCTAGCAAACAATTGTAAAAGCAGTGTTGTTCAGTAAGAGTTGTCCAAAGTCAGTAAAAAATGTAGTTTTTTCAATACAAAATTTGTAATTCCGTCAAATGTTATTGAACTTTGCAAAATTGGAATGTTGTCTTTTACGAAACATCAGCACTTATTTAAGGTTGTCATACTCTTTTGACTTTTGGAGATGCTTATCTGTAACAGCATGGATTTGCAAGAAATGTTAACTGGTCGATTCTTGATTCTGAAAATGTGGAAGGGAATCCTGTAATCACTCTGGAGTTGAAGGATGACGCATACAGCCGTGCTATGTGGGATTTCAGTTTTCAGGCACTGTACAAGGTGATGTGTAACTAGTGTTCCGTACATGAAGTACATATTGAATAGGTCAAGCATGTGATCTCTTATTATATTTTCTTTAACAACAAAACATAAGCCATTATCCATGATTTCATACACTAAGTGACTAAGGGTAGGGATGATCATGGTTCATGTTGGACAATTTTACCCCACACCGCAATGGAAGCCAATTAGGTGGGGTTTCTAGCGTTAGGAATTACAAGTCCACAACTATATCGTTGGTGCCATACGGTTTACATATTTAATTTTTCAGTGCTGAGTGGCGCAGTCCAATTCCGAAATCATTTGAAAAGATTTGTCACTTTGTCAGTTTGTCTTCAATTTTTATATTTGTTTAAAACAGTACTATACAACATATAGGTTTATAAGTTTCAGTTAGAATGTTTATTTAAGTTTTTCCTATGACCATGGTGCTGTGCGTTAATAAAGAACACTAATTACTCAAATCTTTTAACTTTGTATGTTTTCTGTTTATAAGTAGTAATATTAAATACAAAAAAAAATGTATTCTAAATAAAAGGTCAAGTTTCAAGTAAGAAGTAATCATCAGACATATAATTACTTAGTTTAATATTTATGTAAATTGTTAAAAGCGATTATGATTAATACAGAACTAGGAAAAATCTATACTAAACATAAATTAGTGCATGGCAGGGCTTGGTTTTATTTGATGTGATTTTGACTATAAAACTACAGCCGCAATTAATTATGTGCGGTTTCTATAAGTAAGAACCACAACCCGACAACCACAACTGTATAAAGTGCGCCATCTATTAAAATTTCGTTCATAATCAACCCTAACTGCATGTTAGATTTAGACGAATCTTATCTCTCTGTGCCTTGGTCCTCCTCTGCTGTTGTATTTGTTGGTCTCCTTTCATTTATAATATACTTGATTTAAATTTTATGTAATTTTTCTTGCTTGCAGATTTTTCTTGATGAGAAGAGCCTTTCGACAGAGTTAATTATTACAAATAATGACTCGAAAAAGTTTTCATTCACCACAGCTCTGCACACATACTTCAGTGTATGTGTTCTATTTCCGTAACTGCTAATGAATTACAAGATTTTAGCATATACAATGGTACTTTGGTGGATGGTTAAATAGTTAACAGTGCATAGTGGATATATTTATAGGCAATGATGTAGGTGAGAACAGTTTTTACCAGGGGAACAGTGAGATCAGTTGTTCTGCAATCTTTGAGAAGTGTGGAACCATTGTTATGGACATATTTTACACTTCTTCTACTATGTTGTTCCACCCTTTTTTAAGAGTGCAGAATCATTGTCTCATTGTTGACACGTTAATATTTGTTCTCCATAGAGCGAGTATTGCTTTTGAAAATTATAATGTTTAGCTGCTGACTAGATTGTTTCATCTTTTCTTAATCTGATAGCACAGTATCCGCAACTTTCCCAAATTTATATCTGAGATTACATTCTCAACCATTTAAGAGAGTTCATATGGTTCTGTGCAGGCTTCTGTAACTGGTGCATCAGTGAAAGGTTTGAAAGGTTGCAAAACTCTGAACAAAGACCCAGATCCTAAAAATCCAGTGGAAGGTAAAGAGGAAAGGTTTGTATCCCATCTCATAAAGCTGACCAACGTATCTACGTCCTTCCGGTTCTAGTGCCATACAATTAAACAATTCTTTTCTAAAATTAAATTTGACCTTTATAAGCCATCTTTATGCTGATTGAGTTGTTCTGCCGTTCTGCTAATACATTGTGCATATCAGAAGTTTCACATCTAAATAACCTCGCATGAGATACCTTATGTTTTAAGCATTATTCATGGCAAAAAAAAAAAAAAACCAGCAACCCTTTTATAGTTACTAAAAATTCTTTATATTTTCAATAAACAGGGATGCAGTGACCTTTCCTGGATTTGTTGATTGTGTTTACCTTGACGCCCCTAGTGAGCTACAACTGGACAATGGATTAGGCAACACTATATCCATTAGCAATACAAAGTAAATCAACTGATGCTTTCATCTATCCACATAATTATATGCATTTCACGTGTATTTAACATTCTTGTTTGTAAAGTTGGACAGACGCGGTATTGTGGAACCCACATTTGACAATGGAGGCATGCTACAAAGACTTTGTTTGTGTTGAAAATGCGAAGGTATGAATAAACCGGTGGCAATAAAGTTGTATACTATGTCCTTAAAACTAGATCAGCCCATGTACTGATTTCCTTTTTTTGTCATACAAAATTGAATCAAGTTGATAAAAACAACCCTAGTAACAAAATAAAATGGTCATCATTCTCTATCATCCCTAATTCCCTATTCTCGGGAAAGAGACGTCCTTACTAATCGAACAATTTGCAAAGGTTTTTTGATGCAACTCATTTTATCAGTTTGCAAATATGTGTAACCTTCTTGTAAGCTGGATACCCTATTTATACTTATTGCATTTTCCCCCCTTGTCTTCGTGTGCAACTTAGATCGGAGAAGTTCAGCTAGAGCCTAAGCAATCATGGACAGCTACTCAACAGCTGAGTGTAATCTGAAGTCCAGATAACTGTGATGTCTGCTGAGATGATTTTTGTTTCTTTTTTGTCCTCCAAATAATATATTTCCTAAAAGATCTCGATATCCATAGTTGTCTACTTCAGAGGTAATGATATGGAATATTTGATTAGCGAGTTCTTTACATGCTATTTTGCGTTGTTAGATTAGTACATATAAGATCATTTCTGGAACTATTATTAGCTATGTGGCAGTTCTTCCAGGGGTGGGCTTTAGCTATCTCTGGAGTATACTCTATTGTAAAAGAAATAAAGATGGTATATACCAGTATTAAATTCTATAAACGCATGAGGGAGCTAACGGGGAAGCACCTTTACTGAGTTCCCGATAACTTTTGCAACATTAAGTCATTGGTGCAGTCGATATATATAAGATGCAGAATAATTCATTATGGTCGAGAAACTTATTTGATTAACTTAAAGCCATTAAGAAATAGGAATTTATCAACACAACAGGAACAATAATTTACTCCAGAAGTGATAATATTAACGAGGGGAATCTCCAGACCCATGCTTTAAACTACTCTAACCCTAAATTATAGAACTAGAATGATGATTATCAAGCGGATAACATTGCAACGAAGCACACCAGCAATACAATAAATCCCGCTGCACAGAGCCAGTAAGCCCATGTCCTGTCTTCCTCCATCTGCTTTGCATACAGCAGGCTATTAGTTCCACCACCAAATGGTTTCCAGCACTGACTACAGTATGTTCGATATCATTAATCTTTTCACCTTGAGTATCGACCAGAACTGCCATATCTAGAAACACCTGATGAAGCTTATTCAAACTCCTCTGGATATCCATGGCAGCTTCATGTCTTTCTTTGTTCTCCAAATGTAGTTCGGCTTTCCCTTCAAATATCTCAATTTTCCCACTTCCTGAGACCATTTTCTCAATTATCTCCTCCCTTGGGGCATCTCCAGTCATATTATAATACCGTTTCTTCAGATATTCCTTGTAATCCAACAGAATTCTCTCTCGCATCAACTGAAAATCATTCATCATCTCCCTTAGCTTAACTCTTAATCCATTTGTAACTGAAATTCTAGTCTGATCTACTGTGCTGCCTTCTCTATATGCCACTGATATCCTGCAATTGGACACATTAGATATGTCTAGCGACTATTGCTCTAACAATTTTTGCTTTGCGGAGAAAACCATATAAGAGTCCATAAGATCCCTTATCCCTAGGATTTTAGCACTGCGAGTAGATTTTGTCTCTTCATTTAGTTTCTGAATGTCATACTGGAGTTTAGTGATGTTATCCAGTTCAGACCAAATAGCCTCAACTTCTTCAAAGAATCGAGATAAATTCAATTCCTGGCTAGGATTCTGTAAGCCTTTTTCCATGTCTGCCTCCACTTGGAGATCCGTCCAGGCTTGTTTCTTCAAATCCACATAACTCAAAAAATGACTTGGTCATTAGATCATTCATCCTGCCAACGTATATGGCAAACCAAAAAACTGCAAAGAACCCGTTAGATTCGATTTCCCTTCAAAGGAAATGCTATTTTAATAGCCTTTTTTTATTTCCCAAGCCAAAAAAGTGGGGTATCTTGATTTTAAATGTCTTTCAAAAAGAAACATCCACCAAATGATAAATTTAAAACTGTTAACTCAAACAGCAATCTTGAAGAGTGGCATGTCACATCTCCTGAATTCTTGAATTCTTAAATCATGTACTCTGAAAATGATTTGACTGAGCAATGTAAGTATGGATGTTTCCAAAAAAAAAATAGAATTGACTATTTTCATAATTTACTCACTTACGAAACAAATCATATCCTATCCTATATATTATAATACCCGAGTATGTAGTTAACCAATCAAAAATTAGGAATTATTTTAGAACCAATCAGAATTCAGGAATTAAATTCTGACCAATTATAACAAGATTAAAACTTACCTTATCCTTCTTTATAATGATTAGTTAACCACACCATTGAGTTAACCAATCACGTATTTTTCCATTCAGTTTTAACCAATGAGAGACCATGCCTAAAAAATAAACCAATCAAATTACAGATCTCCTATTTCTATACATATTCTTTCTTCCTTATAATATCCGAGTCTAACGAGGTATGCAGTTAACCAATAAGCAAATTTAAAATAATTTTAGACTAATAAAAGAATTTCCTAGATTTTAGACCAATCATATTACGTTAAAAATTTTCTTACTTATCATTCTCATCCAATTACACTAACCATAATTAGTTAATAATTTTAATTTAAACATAGTAGTTATTTAAATTTAACATATTCATATATTATTACGTAATAGCTTATAACCCGTGCGATACAAGGATTTCCTTAAATATTATATAATTTTATAATTTAATTTAAACTGAAATAGATTGTAAGTATTATTTCGAAAAAATAGCAAATTTGATATTTAAAATAGAAAAGGTAATTGATTTTAGCTGAAAAAATTAATTGGTTAGTTATTAATAATTATAATATTTTATTTTATTTTATTAAGTTGAATTAGCCGTGATATTTTTGGAAAATGAATTTAAAATAGGAAAGGTAACGAGTTTTAGCTGAAAAATTTAATTGATCACACCAAAAAAAATAGACCAATCAGATTACAGATTTTCTATTTCCATACATATCCTTCCTTTTTTATAATATCCGAGTCTAACCATGTATGCAGTTAACCAATCAAAAAATTATGAATTATTTTAGACTAGTAAAAAAGAAATCTTAAATTTTAGAGTAATCACATTATATTAAAAAATTTCTTATGTATCATTCTCATCTAATTATACTAACTATATTTACTTAATAATTCTAATTTAAATATACTGTAATTTAACATATTCATATAGTACATATTTTTATATGCCAATAATTACTTACTATTTTATTAAAAAAATTATCGAGTTACGTTTGATTTTATTTTATCAACCAATATGAAAATTTGAATTAGTTTAGACCAATAAAAGAGAACTCCTAAATTTTAGACCAATCACATTATATTAAACAAATTCTTATTCATCATCCTCGTCTATTTATACTAATCATAGTTAGTTAATAATTCTTATTCAAATATAATGGTTATTGAATTTAACATATTCATATAGTACATATTTTTATATGCCAAAAATTACTTACTATTTTAATTAAAAAAATTATCGAGTTACGTTTGATTTTATTTTGTCTCGATCTTGAATTATAACAATTACATTTTGACAAATTTATGGCCCACGTGAAGCTCACGAAATTATCTTTAATATTTCAATGATTTAAAAATTATTAACCAACTAAAGTTATTTAAAACTAATGATAAAAGACAAGTGCGAATTTTACATAAGTGTTTAATTATATTTAAAATAGCTACTTATCTTTTATTTAAATCATGAAAATGTAGAAGTCCGTTTTAGATCAAACAACTATCATCTATTTATTTCAAGATATAACGTTCCTTTGAAAGAGTTAAGAAAGAAATAATCAAATTGGAGTTGAACCTAATAAAACGAATAAATTTTCTTAGCAAAAATAATTTATCGGAATTCGTTTAATTTTATTTTGGTTTTATCTTGAGTTTTAGAAATCAAATTTTGACAATTTCATAGCTCATACGAAGCCCACAAAATCCTTCTTTATAATACATGAGTAACCACATCATCAAGTTAACCAATCATGTATTTTCTATTAAAATTTAACCAATGTAAGATAACACCTAAAAAGTAGACTAATCAGATTACAAATCTTCTATTTCCATACATATCCTTCCTTTGAGTCTAACCATATATGCAGTTAGTCAATCAAAAAATTATGAATTATTTTAGATCAATAAAAAAGAAATCCTAAATTTTAGATTAAACACATTATATTAAAAATTTTTACTTACCATTGTCATCCAATTATACAAACCATAGTGAGTTAATAATTCTAATTTAAATATAATTAATTATTTAATTTAACATATACATATATTACAAATTTTTATATGTCAAAAGATACTTATATGTTGGGTTAATTATCTAGTTGGTCACTGAAGTCGGCTTAATGTATCAAGTTGGTCACTGAACTCAAAACTGTATCAAGATGGTCACTAAAGTGCCTCGATTTTATAGTCCATTAAGTCTTCTGACATTTTTAAACAAAAACTGCTGATTTGTCTAATAGTTTATCCATGTGACTAATATTTGCAAGCTTAACCATAGTTACTTAACTAAAATTAAAGTAAACTCTAATTTAAATATGGGCTGAACAAATTACTAAAAAATAAATAAAGTATGTCATCTCATGTTTGGAGCCGTTACATCTCATGTTTGGAGCCGTTACAGGTTGACAGGGTTAGAAAAAGCCGTTACCCTACCACTTAGTTGCCATATCATTTTAATTTTGAAACATCAGTATTTCCCGTTAATGGCAACTAACTAATGATACACAATGCTGACTTTAGTGACCATTTTGATACCGTTTTGAGTTCAGTGACCAACTTGATACATTAAGCCGACTTCAGTGACCAACTAGATAATTAACCCCTTATATGTTTTAATTAAAAAAAATTACCGGGTTATATTTGGTCTTATTTCATCTCTTCTTTTTCCAAACATATCATTCCTTCTTATAATATCAGACTCTAACCATGTATGTGGTTAACCAATCAAAAAATTTAAAATTATTTTATACCAATAAAAGAGAACTTCTAAATTTTAAACCAATCACATTATATTAAAAATTTTCTTATTTACATCCAAGTATACTAATTG
>PHNY01022384.1:11623-22695 GCA_003724115.2 Anethum foeniculum | reverse complement strand
CATAAATTATTTTGGAAACTTTTTTCTTCTGAATAAAAATTAAATATCTAAACTTTTATTCAAAAAAAGAAAATTTTAAAAATAAGTTATAGAACTATGGTAGATAAGAGCTTTAAAATGCGTGTTGAACCTTCTATTTCAAATGTTAAGAATCTATTGGGACGGAGGGAGTATGTTTTTAAGAAAAGGTGAAACCAATAACACCTCGGCAGCTCGACTTGCACTTTTTCTTTCATCAAGAGAAGTATTTTTCCCCATCCAAGCATAGATTTCCAACCCAGAGTCCAAAAGGTAGCATTTATTAGTGTCCAGCAACTCCTTTGTCATAGATTCAGCATCTATTGCTTCAGGATGCCCTTCGGAAACACTACAAGAGAAGATACCTTCGTCAGTTTACAAGGCTAATAGTAATTGAAAGAAAGTTATATAAGACCAGTAGTGCATCAGCTCAATGTTTAATCAGGGCAATAAATCTTATACCCAGAATGCATTCTCAGAAAATAAAATTTAGGTTTCACCTGCTCTTTTTGCTTCCTTACACATTTCAATAACAAAGCATGAATATAATACACAATTTTACAAGTATTGCATAATATATTAGAAGACCGAGAACTGAAGTACACGATTATGTGTATTATGAAATTAAGTCATCCATTGCTATTTCTTGACAAATATGTAATCATCTTATGTTTTAGGTATTGTTCAAACTTAAGCAAGCATAAGTTACAAATCTAGGTGGAAGAAACGGAAATAATGCACGACAGTTAAATCTAAACATAAAAGTGTATGGTGCAAATTAATTTAGCAGACTGGAAATAAGAGTAACATAAATAGAACTGGCTATTGCTAAAGTTTATTACTTGAAAAGTCTAGTGGGAAGACCATCAATACTTTGAGTATCATCATTAGCAGTTTTCCTTGGCAGTGGAGCAAAACCACCAAATATGGCCCAGAAATCTCCACTTTCAGCATCAGCCATTAATTTTCCATCCTCTACATAGAACAGTCGCAACAAAGACTTGAAGTGCTGGGAATAAGTACGATAGCATCTCTTAGCACGCAAATTAAATTTAGCTTACCAATGGCAGCTATCTCACATTTTCCATCATGATAAGTATCTTTGATGTACTGGACCACTTCCAGAGCTTTAGCCCTTTCTTGAATAGACGTCTTCGAACCATTGAACTGGTAAATTTTGGATTCTGTGTCAAGGATAAAGACGTCATCATGATTGAGTGACGATCGAACAAATTCAACCTGAAACCATAATATTCAGGGCCTAGACTTAGCGAGGAGCACTGACAACAACCAGACATATTTCGACAGCATCTTTACTTGCCTCTTTCACATGAACAACATGTTTTCCTTTACAAACGTATAAACGCGTTTTATGTTCTTCAGCTTCAACGTGTTTAAATCCAGATGCAACTCCGCCTTCTTGAGGTATGATACATGGTTTAAAATAAGAAAGAAACTTCTCAGTTTCATGTCCCTGCACCTCACGGTACTGAACTGCATGCCCCTTAAAAACTGCATCCAATTCAACCGTCTTGATAGCTGCAGTGCCAGCTTCATCCTATTTATCCCAAAGTTTTTAACCATCAAATACTGCGTATAGATACTTGATACATTAAACCACAAGAAAAGTACTTACTTGACTAGTATCTTTACCAAGCCAATAATGTATATCATGACGGAGGGCCCGACTTTTTAGTGCAGTTGTCTGCAGTTAAGAAGATATATGATTTATGAAACTTGACCATACTGGAATTACATAGCTTGTAAATACGGAATTCAGGTAGGAAAACCCAATCTGCACAGCGCGTATTGAAACATGAAAGTGATAACTAATTAAAACAAATACTAGCATATAACAATATTAGTTACTAACTGGCAGAACAAACAGGTTGATCTCTTGAATTTTGTAAGCACTTATAGAATAACTAATGACAATATTGTCCAAGGGTAAAGCAATAATAAAATCCAAGTAAAATTTATTTACTTACCTTCAAAATGATATAGGAGTCCCCTGAAAAAAACTTCCCATGAGAGGACTCTGACAGAAGCACTGGTTTAAAATTTTCAATGCGCCATATCTCTAACCCTCTATGTATTGTCAAAGAAAACAGAAATGATAAACCTCCAGAGTGGTATAAAATTTGAACCTCAAAGCAATGACATATATCAAGTCATTTACTCCTGTGTTTATAATCTTAGATCACCATAATTTTTCTTCAGTGTAAAAATGTCACTAAGGGTAGATTTCTTTAGAAAAGATAAGATGGTTAATCTATATGACAAGTACATACGTTGAAGTCGATAACAAGTGAAGTAATAAGATTTTGTAACAAAGGGAAAGGATACTCCTTTTGTCCAGCTCCTTGAAAAGCTGGATCCAAATCTTTCATTGAGATGGACATATCTGTGTTTTCTTTACTCTGAGTTTAGCTTTGAAAATCTTTCCGAAATACTAAAATTGACATCCTGAAATCCATAAGAAGAATTTCTAGAATTAAGTAATCAAAGCCAGTACAAAGATGAACTAGATAAAAAAAGAAACTATCCAAGTGATTGAATTTATCAAGTAAGAAAAGGTGTCGATAATAAGCAATTGAGTAAAACAATGAAACATCAATATTATCAGCTAATAAACTTGGGAAGCTAACCTCATGATATGCATTGCATCCTACTGCCTCCGGAGCGGATCACCCCTGGATGTTAAAATACACAAAAGGGCTCTTATCAACCAAACAGAAGCACCAATAATTAAGTGCAAAAAGATATAACGATAGCCGATCAATATGGGATAATATAGCATGCATAATTTAAAGCAATGACAGTATGACATCAGAGACTTGTAAAATATAGCAGCTTTGTACTTTAAAATTAAAATCAACCAAGAACATATAAAATGCGCAAGAAAGTAATCTTGCAGGTAACATAATTCTATCAAGTTGAAGAAAAAGATAAAAATGTATATACCGTGTACTTTAAGAACAGATCAATATAACCAAACAAATTTCAGGCTTCGCGAGTACAAGAAGAAAATTAATCAGTTGTTAAATTTAATTTAATTTAAAGATTTCGTTTCTGAAAAAATAAACAAAGGAAAAGGAAGGAAAGAAAGAAACGGGTATGGAGAATTGTAAGTGTACGTTAAAATCTGCTTAAAAATCTCATCATGGTTTGTTAGAGTGCTGACTACCCGTTTTGTGAGGATGAAAGAGGAACAAATAAATACATACAAACGTACTATATACACACTTAAAAATTGAACAATCACATGAACATTGAATTCAATTTTATTACCATGCTCTTCTCCCCGCTAATTGCACAATCAAAGATCTTTGATTTAGATTTTAAAATAAATACTTCCTCCATCTCATTTCATATGTCTTGTTTTGACTATTATTGGGTCAATTTGACCAAATTTTGACTAATAATTAAAAAAAAATTATTAATTATTTTAAAAAACTGAAAAGTGGATTTTAAAGAGGATTAGATATACTTTCGAATAAAATAAGTTTGAAAATATTTTTGATTATATAATATGCGTAATTTGTGGTCAAATGTTGATCAAGTTGACTTTCTAATAGTCAAAACAAGACACATAATATGAGATGTAGGGAGTATAAAGTTCTAATGGTAGATTAAGGTTTTCATGTCATTTATATAACTGTTGGGATAATCAATTCATACGTCCTTAAATTATAGGTCATTGGTTAAGGTCCTTGAACTAAAAAAGTCAATGTTCGCGTATTTTAACTTTCCAGAAATTTGATTAGCGTCCCTCCCTCAAAATTTGGCTAACGTCCGTTAGTCAATTAGGGTTTTCAACTTCTTGAATTTGGGGGTTTTTGATTCATTGATGCAATGATGAAATTGAGCATATAAGAAGTTTCGGGAGGTGAAATCAAAGAGATCTATATAGGTTTCGATGGCGTAGGATGGCCGAAATGGTGGCTGGAAACTATGGCCATGGCCGGAATGGTGGCCGGAACTACCATTCCGGCCATCCCACACCATCGAAACCAAGATAGATTTCTTTAATTTGACCTCCCGAAACTTCTGATATGCTCAATTTTATCATTGCATCAACAAATAAAAAACCCCTAAAATCAATAACTTGAAGAATCCTAATTGACTAACGTCCGTTAGTCAAATTTAGACGGAAGGACGATAATCAGAAAATTTATAAGTGTAAGGATCAAAATATTTATTTTTATAGAATAAGGACCTATAATAAAAACAGCATATAGTTAAAGGACGGATGAATTGATTTTCCCTATAACGGTTTATACTCCCTCCGTCCCAGTTTTATTATCCACTATTACCATTTTACTATGTCCCGAAATAATTATCCAATTTGATAAATATGGTAAATAAAAGATTAATAAAAGATAAGTAAAAGATATATAAAAGGTAAAAAAAATGTTATCATAGTTTTATATTATGGTAATTATCTTCCATTTAATTTGATTGAATAAAAGATGGATTTAGATTGATAAACAAGAAAAACGGAACGGATAAGTATTATTTATACATATACTTGAATATTATTATTTGTTCCAACTTGTGCTCAATTATTCAATTTAATTTAAATTGAACTTAATTTCAGCTTAGATGTTCTAAATTTATATGTAAGCATCGAATGAATTTTGAGATTTCAGAGATCATCATCACTCCGAGACATTAAAGCATCTTAATGAAGAAGTTTACTTCATATTTTTTTGTCTTCATTTTCATAGTTACTCCAGTGCACATGTACATATTCAAGCATCTCGAATATAAGACAGCAAAATCTTCCACGGACCTTTTTTTTTTTTTTTTACAAAAGTACTTGCTTATATTAAATCGAATCAATCATCAGTACATCATAAATAATATCCGAGCAACATTAAACCACTCCTGGAAATCTAGCATATAATGAGTAACTCTTACTAACGTATGGGCTACAACATTCGCAGACCTATGAACATACTCTACTAGCACATTATCAAAGTGCTTAAAAAGATCAACACAATTTGACACAATTGTGTAAAGAGATCGGCTGTTGAATACTTCTTTGTTGGAGAGGGAACCAAGCGATTTGAATTTGAAGATGATTTGAATGTAAGTACTTGTTTTTATCCGACTGTTCTGAACAATCGACCATAGATGCGATCCCATAATAACCTTCATCCCTGAATCAAATCCATCAAAATCATGCCGATCTATAACCTCAGCCATGAAAACACCAAAACACACCAAAACAAAACCAAAACTCTCACAAGGAGAGACTAACAAAACCCAAATAAATTGGAAACTTAATAAAAAAAGAAGACAAGATCTTGAACAAGAAAACTAAAAAAAATAAAGGAATTGGGGTTTATCACCAATGAAAAACCGATGAAAGCCCCCTCAAAAATCTTTACTGGAGGCTAGGGTTTATGAGAGAGAGACAGAGAGAGATTTGTTAGAGAGAGACAGAGAGAGATGGGATATATAATATGATTGACTTATATTCCACGAACCTTAGTTGAAGAGGACAATAAAATCTTTCGATATTGTCTTTACCCTTACTAGTTGTTAACTGTGCGAAGCACGGGTCCAATATTAAAAAAAATATTAAATTAATATTTGCAGAGAATTAAACCTCATACCCGTGCGAAATATGAATCAAAATTAAAATATTAGTATCAAATTAAATTAATAATCGTAAAGAATTGAATCTGATGAGAATATATAATAAATAAATGCTATTAAATTAATAATCGTAAAGAATTGAATCTGATGAGAATATATAATAAATAAATGCTATTAAATTATGTAGTTAAAATAAATTGAACCTACATGTAGTTACGAAATTCCACCTTATAGTTCTACTTCTACACGTAGTAGTTTTTTTTTTTTTTGCTAAATTATGTATATATTAACAAAGAAAACAGGGATTGACCCTTGCTCTAGAAAACCTAGAGAAGACTATCTATGATCAATCTTAGCATAAAAGATTGAGGAAAGAAAGCACAAGGGCCTAAGCAAACCAACTACAAAAAGTCCTTATACAATCTAGGTGCATAAACCACTTGGATGAAAGCATTTTTGTTTGAATATCCAACATGATCCTGGACAAAATAGTGGATGGACCAAGCACTCCTTTGTTATGAGCTCTGGCATTTCTCTCTCGCCAAACATAGTAACAGAACACCTGCAACGTTAGGAGAGCCAGACCGCGATGCCCTTGGTGAGTAATCCGTCCCCAATCTGCTACTACTTCATTCCAGCCGCCATAGGTGATAGTCAGTCTAAGAGAGGCAGCCACTTTTGTGAGAACAAAATGGCTATATGGGCAATGAACGAAAAGGTGATCACTGGTTTCTATGCCTCCCACGCATAAAATACAAAAAGTAGAGACTTCGAGACCAAACCTTGCAAGCCTAGTGAAGGTTGGAAGTCTACCTTGGCAGAGAAGCCATTCATGATGAGCGATCTAGGAATCGAGAGACGATGCCAAACGGAGGAGCTCCATGGAACCTTGAGAGCTCGAGTTCTAATAGTTTCCCAAATATGCCAAACTTTAAGACGTTTTAGAGGCCACTCTCCTCAACTTATGTGATCAGGCTTCACTAAATCAAACGGGGGCCTATCGAAGTTCGAGAGCCAGTTGATAAGGTTAGGATGAAGATGCCTTCATCGAGTGTTGGGACTAGGGAGACACCATTCGTAGTGTGAATCAGGTAATTCACCAAAGCTCCCCTGTTCGAGTGAACTTGCAGGAAAATGGCATCATTTTTAGTTCTTGCCAAGCATGTGTGATGCCACCAAGGATCTAACCATAGAGAGGTTGCCCTGGTATTCCCTAAATTATAGCGAATGAAACGAAGAGCAATAGGCCTTATGTTTAGAATCCTTCTCCAAATCCACGAGCAATCAGTCGGTTCGTCCATAGTCCAGAAGTTATTGAACTTCAAGTGAGTAGAATACACCCAAGAAACCCAAAGGGAGCCGTCTTTGTTCACAATTTTACACAGGTGCCTCAAGATTTGAGAAAAATTCCATTCCTCTGGATTTCTAAACCCAAGACCTCTTTCGTCCCTAGGTAGACAAACATCACTCCAGCTGACCTTAGCTCCACCAAACCTTGAGCAGTCACCCTTCCATAAAAACCGAGTTAAAAGTTGTTGAATGTGTTTATGAACAGCCCTAGGAAGGATGAAGTGATTTGTCCAGTATGCTTCAATTGAACAGAGGACAACTTTGATCAATTGTGCTCTACCTGCTAGAGATAACAGCCTAGTGGTCCACAGGTTCATTCGAGAAGTTAGTTTGTCTATCAAGGGGAGGCAATCATCTACACAAAGCCTGGAGGAGATCAAAGGGACTCCCAAAAATTTAACTGGAAAGCAACCATGAGGTATATGAAAAGTATTGTCAAACTAAGTGACAATCTGGTCACAGCAGTTACTAAAGTAAATTGTGCTCTTGTGGGCATTAGGGAACAAACCACCGATATTCGAGAATTTCTCAAGGCATTGCATCAAGTGAACGATAGAATACTTATCCCCATGAGAAATAATAAAACATCATCCGCAAAAAGCAAATGATTAATCTTCATGTCCTTGCATTTCCAATGATAACGAAACAGGGGATTAGGAGAATAGAGAAGCAAAGTTAAAATATTCATACCTAGAGTGAAAAGATACGGTGACAACGGGTAGCCTTGGCGAAGACCCTTAGCACCCCTGAAATAGCCAGAGAGAGAGCCGTTTATCTTAACTGAATAACATGGAGTTGTGATACAAGCTTTAACCCAGGAAACGAATGTTCTTGGGAAGTTATATTTCTCAAGGACCTCGAGAAGAAAACTCTAACTTATAGAGTTGAAAGCCTTTTGCAAGTCAATCTTAAGTGCACACTTAGGAGTACCCGTTTCTCTACCATAGCCCCTAAATAATTCCTGAGCCATTAGTATGTTGTCCATGATGTGCCTCCCCGGAATAAAAGCTGACTGCGTGTTTGCAACCAAGTGTGTCATCACCATTTTAAGACGCCCTGCAATGATCTTTGTAATGCACTTATACACTATGGAACACAACGATATGGGTCTAAAATTCTTCATGTTCATTGGAGTAGGAATCTTAGGAATTAAGGCAATCGAGGTTGCATTTAAGCCTCGATTCAATTCCCCTATTTTGAAGAAGTGAATTATTGCATTTGTGAAATCATCACCTACTATTTCCCAAGCTGCCAGGAAGAATTCCACCGTGAATCCATCTGGGCTTGGGGCCTTATTTTTCTTCATGCTCTTTAAAGTTTTGAAGACCGTCTCCCTAGTGACATCTCCAGTAAGAGCTGAGGCTTGAGTGTCACTGAGAGTGGGGCAGGGCAAGTCATTGAGCAGAGAAAGATCCATAGTGTCACTCGTTCGTAGGGAATTTGTGAAAAAATCCATTGCCACTTTAGCAACATTTTTGTGGCAAAAAACCACCTCTCCTTCAGTGTTTTCAATGGCCAAGAGCTTATTATGGTTCCAATTTGATCGAGTTTGGTTGAAGAAAAACGCTGTGTTTTTATCTCCCAAACTAAGCCACTTTACCCTCAATTTTTGAAGGAGAAGGGCTTCTTCTTCCTGCATTGCCTTCTCTAACCTCTTTGTTGCTATGGTCTCATTAGCAATCATAGTAGCATCCCCTACATTCTGCACAATAGTTTCTTGGATAGATGACAAGTGATCTTTAGCCTCTTTAACGTTCACATGAACATTGCCATGGCGTCTGTTCAAGGTAATCAGCTCTGTTTTCACAAGCTTTAACTTTCTACATAAAATTCCCATGGGATCTCCATACTAAGGCCTTTCTAATAGCCTGCATGAACCCTTCAATTTTAATCATGAAATTGAAAAATTAAAAGGGTTTTGAAAATTTTTCCAACTGCATGGGAACAGATAAAAAGAGGGGATTATGATTCAGTAAACCTCTCGGTTTGACCCAAGTGATTGCCTCAGTAAATTTATTGAACCAAGCCCCATTTCCAAGCATCCTATCAAGGCGTCTGTGCACCAAATTAGTTGGTCTTTTGTTATTCAAAGTGAATAAAGGACCAATTGTTTTGATGTCACCTAAACCAGCGTCCACCGAGCAATTTCTAAAGGCTTGCATGTCTGTAGTCCAGTGCTCCCTTCCTCCAAGCATCTCTTCTGCATTTGCAATGCAGTTAAAGTCACCAGCTACACACCAAGGCTCAACAAAACAATTACTCAGGTGTCTCAAATTGTTCCAGATAGGCACCCTTTGTAGGGGCTTATTAAAAGCATAAACAAAAGTCACTCTAAAATGCTCTTGTTTTTCAATAAACGTGACCAAACAAGAAATTTATTGGGCAGTTTTTGAAGTTGCAGTGACATGCCATAGGTTAGGATCCCATCCGATCCATATTTGGCCATTAACATGGTGTTCATAATTATAAATCCAGTTCCAATTTTTATTAATCTTCCTCGAAATCTTCACGCTGTTGTGAAGCTTGACTTTTGTTTCAGTACAACACATAAAAGACAGGTGATTACTAGAAATAAAGTTAACAACTTCTTGCTGGTGGGACGATTTGTTAAGGCCCCACACGTTCCAAACTACAAAATTCATTGGAGTTTCTGGTTGGCTGTTTTAAGACTAGTCAGTCTCACACTATTTTTTTCTGAAAATCTCTTGGTTGTCACTCCAGCTTTTGACAGTCTAGGTGAAGCCCTTGTGGGTGCTTCAAGACCTTGTACTATCAAGTTCTTCCTTTTTCTCTTTCTATTAATTTTGTCACAGTGATCTTCAATCTCTACATCACAGTGTTCTTGAATCTCTCCCTCTTCGAATTCAGCTAGGGATTGAAATCAGTTATGACATGCCAAGTCGTTTGGAGGATCCTGGGGATCCTGAATTTTTGGTGTTTGGGGTTGCGACGCACACATCAATCGGGCTGTGCACATGCCTGGCGAGTCCTGGGATCGAGCACGGGATCCTGACGAGTCCTGGGATTCTCTAAAGACTGGACTGAACGCTTTGTGACTAGGCAACACCCAGGCATTAGATATCCATCACCAGGCTGCACTGAAGCTTGAGGCTCAACAACAGTGTCCTGGGGCTCAAAAACCGAATTTTGAGGTTCCACCTCACCCACAATTTCAGTAGGGGCTTCAACATCATAGTCTTCCAAACCATCATCATTTTCCAAATTTTCATTCTCACATTAAGCCAAAATGACTTCATCATCCATGGTGTTGTCACAGCCAAGGAAATTTCCAGTGACATATGGAACCATGCCGCGATTTTCATTTACTGGAACTGTTTCACCTTGTTTCCCTCTGCCTTCAATTTTCTGTTGCATATTGACACTACCCTGTGTTCTAGCCTTGGGCATTTCTCTGTTAGGATTATCAACACAACGAGCCAACGAGTGGCCAAATGCTTTGCAAATACTACACGAATATGGTAGTTGTGCATATTCCACCTCCACTCGAAACTTATCCTCCGCACCTTTACTATTAAGGCAAGGCACCACAATATACGGAGGGCGAGGAGAGTTATAGTCCAGTTCAATCATGACCCGAGCAAATTTCATTGGTAACAATCTACTAGTCGCCTCATCCAATTTTATCACTTTCCCAAGTAGTTCTGCAATCATTGTGATGCCTGAACTAGAGAGGCAATAAGAGGGAGGTATATTGCCAAGCTTAACCCAGCAAGGGACCTTCTTAATAACATTCCTTTTGAATTCAGTGCTTTCCATCCAAGGTTTAAGGATTAAAGTTTTACCACCGATTTGAATCGAGCATATGTTGCGAATTGCTTTCATATTTTCCACTATATCGAATTTAAAGGTGAGGTAACCTTTGGAGTTGTAAAAAACATTCAATAATCCTTTGTTCTGCCACAAGTTGAAAGCCCTGTCACGAACAAATTTAAAATCAAAACTCCCTCCTATAAAGTGGCCAATGTAGCTTGATTGCCATAACTTGTTACAAAAAAATAACACGTTAGCTCGTTATTAATAGGATTTTTTGTGAAATGAATTGTATAACTATCTTATGAACCAAACATCTTTATTAC
>PHNY01022260.1:0-10049 GCA_003724115.2 Anethum foeniculum | reverse complement strand
GGTTAAGGTTTAATCATTCTTGTAACCTAGCAGCTCTCAAGAATACTTGAACATTCTTTGAGAGAGTACTTTATATTACTGTAACAGTTTTTATTCATCTATATAAAAATTGTTCATCATTCTACTTGTTTGTTATCGATTTGATTGTTCTATACTGTATTCACTCTTTTATACAGTATATTTGAGACCTAACATCTGGGCCAAAGTGAACCTATCAATATCACTCTCAATCTTTAACATTGCTAAGCTCTCCGTCAGCCATATCAATCGATTCTATGTCTCACTCCATTGAGACAAAGTCATATGGGGTCTCCTATAATATAATAAGGAGCCCACTCGACCTTGTTCATAAATCCTCCTTTAAGGTTCCACATCTTTCTCTCACCTGTCAGTACTACATCCAGCAGTCCTACTACGAATCCAATATGGATTCTCGGTTCTCTTAATTATAACTAAGTCCCTTACGCACACGTCTCTGAGTACTATAACCTTTGCTCTGATACCATTCTGTAACACCCCCAAATCCAGGGTCAGGAATCTGGGTTGTCATTTGCAAGTTTATAAATCCTTTTCAAAGCATTTCCTTTATATTTCATATCAACACACAATTACTCGTACCTCGACCCTTACCTTTCACACACACACACACACAAGTTATAGTCTCAGAGAACGCACCAATACAATACTGAACCATAATGAAACAATGATTCCCAAATTAAAAGTTATTACAGACCCAAAACGATTGAACATAAGTTTACCCGTTCCTTGCCATAATATTACACAAGTCCTAAATATAAATAAGTCTGATACCAAAAGCTGAAAGTCTAGCCTAGGGGTAGCTTCTACCTCTGCAGCAATGGCGGCTACGATATCAGCGGGTAGTCGAGGGGTGTTTCCCACGGACTTGCGTAGGTTATGCTTGAGAATGGCTATCTTGCCTAGCTGTTGTTGTGTGATAAATAAATAAAGCAAAAGTGATCAATATAGCCCACAAGAATATATAATTGATTGATAATGCATAATGCCCTTTTTCATAATACCTCTAAAACCTTTGTTATGCATAATATGAACAAAGTTTTAGAAATGTTTAAACGATGAAGTTACTAGGTACTTCAACATAAAATCTTTTCATTATTTCTGAAAACCTCTGCTAGTAAAAATAGGAACAGAGTTCGAATGTACATCATAAAGTACTGATACAAGGTGATCTTATATATCCAACCTTGTCTTTTATAATTATTCATAAATCTTTTCTTATAAAAGCATTATCATTCTTTCACTTTTGTAACATATAATAAATGTTACGATTTAAAATATAGCATATCTTTTCTTGTAAAACCACTGAGAACTTATTTGTTATGTCATTTTAACCCAAGTCTCAGTATATTTCTTATAGATGAAGTTATGAGGTACTTCATTTTAAAAACGTCATTTTGAACGTTTGACCCTTCCAACTCTCATCTACCGCACAACCGTAGCTTTTCTTAATCGGGGTGCCTTTTGATAGAGTTGCAGAAAAAAAATAATATCCATTCTAGATGATGAACTCTTTTGGAGGCGCTAGATTGTACAACTCATGATGATCAGTAGTAGTTCGTACAACCCCTTGAATAACTACATGTAGTGGAGAACAGTCGGATTTACATGTCCACCGATCGCTGAACTCTTAAGGGTTGAATAGTCAGATTTACTTGTCCACCAATCGCTAAACATCCGTGACCGTATTAGGACCGAATAATTGAGGCTGGACCGGAGCTACTCAGCCACATACGCTACTCCTATTTTGAATGGAATCCATGACTCTAAACCGTAAGGTACGCCTCCCTTTCCCCAAGTAGAAACTTGTTAATGGATTAAACTTGTTCCTTGACTTACTTTCCGATCGTTGGGTAAGTAATAAAAATCTTCTTTCCTATCCCTTAGTAACCTTATTGCTAATTTATTAAACATTCATTGAGCAGGACTCCCCATCTTTTTGAGAGAGTATTTGAATCTCATTCACACCGAGATTTAAAATGAAAATAGGGTTTGGGAGCCTCCCTTTACTTTTTAAAATAACCTTGATAAGGTTCGAAAATATTCTTCTAAAGTATAGAAGATAAAAGATGATCTTTAAATCATTTTTATTCTTACTTGGAAATAGTTAATGAGTATTTGAATAATATTCTCTAATTAAATATCTATTAAAGAAAATCTTTGTATAAAATAATTGTGATTTAAATCCTTAAATGGATATTTAAAAAATAATACTCATCCTGTAACTTGTAGTAAACTTTTTATGAGCAACCTCTTTGGATAATATTTAAAAATATATCCGCTTGATAATTCAAGATACTTGTTTTGAAAACAAAACCTTAAATGAATACTTAAAATAAATATTCACTTCATAATAATACTCATGAATAAATTCTATTCGAGTATTTACTGTTGAAAACTACGCATAGCGCATTGGGGAACATCGTCTCCCTGTTCAAAATTGTTCAAATCATAAGCCCTATACTTAAGGGTTTCTTGAAAAATCTAGCTTATAGCTATCATAGGTATTATTAGCTCATAAGCTCAACATTTAACTCATGCTTCGGATATTGAAAATATGTTTTCAAATCATGCATGCATTTGTATCGCATTGTATAATCACAAAGAATTTTAATCACAACAACAACAGTAAGGGTTTGCAAACTTACCTGATAGTCCTGAGGTGGTAGCGGGTCTCGGGTCGGTTTGATAATCTATAACCAATAACATTACTCGGGATTAGTTATCGACCTTTGATGAAAACCAAGTCTTTAACTTCTACATAGCTAAAGTTTGTTTTCAAGTCATTACTTAACATTTCCGCATACGCACCCTCGACTTCATCATTTTTATAAAATCGAAAAATAATCTTTTTAACATGAAACCTTAGCGAGGGCCTTACTAACTGCCTTTAACACTTTACTTAAAAGTTTCATGATCCAACAATCCTTTTATGGTCCTTAAAAACATCCGCAAAGTTGATTATACGGTAAGGGGTGATTTTGTGAAACGCCGATTATTAAAACGACCGTTTCATCTAAACTGTAATCCATTTCATACAATTTTTATATCAAAATGAAGCTTAAAACATCATCCAGCTATTCATGGCAGTGGTGAAGTTTAGCAGTGGGGAGATCGACCCCAAATTTACACACAAAAAGGGGTGTTTGAAAATTGGGCATTACGACAGCTATGTTTACATGATTTTCCAAAATCGTACTATACCGAAACATCACCAATTCACTAACAACTCAAGATCACATCTTATACAATCCATACTAGTCAAAACCTCTCAAGTTCATCCACTTATATCAAGTATTACACATGGATCATCCATTCAACAATCAATACCAAACAACTTAGACAAACATGCTATAATCATGCTTTTACGTTCTCATCCATTAAATCATCAAAACCATGCTTAAAATTCATACAAAATTCAAAGTTAAACTAGGTTTTGAAGTGATTATACCTTCCTTGGATTGTATAAGGTCACTAGGAAGCCTTAAGGAGTCCTTAGATGGCCTAGATAAGCTTTGATCTTCATGAAAACACAAAGAAAAGCAAAGTTAGTTCTTGAATGTCACTATTCACCGCTATTCACCCTAACCTTTGGTGAATTAATTAGACAAGCTAGGCATTGAATCTAAGGCTGAAAATCATAGGAAGTCTTAGTTATGAATTATGGAAGCCATAGAAATAAACCTTGTAATTTTTGGATGAGTAGAGCTTGGTATTTGATTTTCTATTTCATGTTTTTCTTGCTAAATTCGAATGGAAGAAGAAAGGGGAGGATGAGATGTGTTTTACCTTGGTCAATTTTGAAAAGTGTGTAAATAATGCTTGGTCCTTGATTAATATCTTTGGTTTTGGCTTTAAAAGTGGTTATGTCATCTTCATGACATCATTTCCAAGCCAAATGTCCATTTATTATGGTTTGATGATGCCATCTTCCTCCAACCACTTAGTTAGATGCTAAACACTTGGTTAAACCTTTAACTAGCTTGGTTACTTTGCCTTGCCACTTGCACAAGCTTATATCTTAGTCGTTTAATTGTTTTACGACTCATTATCACTCATTCTTGTTGATCGAATGAAGGAAAGCATCTGTAGTTCTATTAGGGGTTTCCCTAAAACCCTATTAGTAAACTTTATTCCCCTGTTCATCCATTATATTATTCTTGGATCTTTTATCCTTTATTCCTTAATATCTTATACTCAATTCCTTCAGTATCTGGTGGATTCTCGGGAAAAATACAAGTGCTCATTTTCGAATTCTTACGGCTTTTATATACACTCATATTCATTACCGAACACTTATACGGACTCAGAATTTCCATAAAAGATGTTCTATATAGTGTGGCCTGATTATATTTTTCAATCAGCAAAACTTACTATTCATCCAAATTTTGAATAGTTACAAAAATTTGGGGTTATTACGTCAGTGGTTTTTGCAAGTGCTGAGTTCTTGTTGTCTACAAAACCAGAACCATAGATTATGGCTCTTTGTTCCTGTTCTGACTCGTATGTCTTCAGTTTTCCATAAATTACTTCCAGGGGCATAGTAACAAAGTCAAGTCTTTCTTTGATTGATGTATTCTTTTGCTCGAGGTGGGATGGTAGAGTCAACATGAACTTTCTGTTTGTCTCTCGAAGTGGATAAGTCTTCCCATGTAGTTTCAACTCGCTCAACAGCTTAGTATATCTCTAAAAACAGAAGATAACTTTTCTCCGGGCAGTGACTTGAATGCTTCATATTGAGACGTCAGAATATCCAACCTTTTCTCCTTCACTTCAGTAGTTCCTTCCATCAGTAGTTTAGTTGTGTCACACATCTCTTTGGCACTAAGACTACTCATAATATGAAGACTCATATCCGTATCAGTGGATTCCACTATAATGAGTTGTAATCTTGCATCCAATCTCATGAGATCTTTATCAGTTTCAGTGAACCTGGAGGGATCCTTGGGAGTAGAAGTTCTTGGAATTCGCACTCCTGTAGTTGTTGTTAATTTAGGAACTACATCCATTGTAGGGGTGTAAGAGTCAAACTATTTGTGAGCTACTCGAACTCGACTCGTAAAATATTCGAATTCGGCTCGGTAATAATCGAGCCGAGCTCGAGCTCGAGCTTTTCGAATTCTTTACCGAGCCGAGCTCGAGCTTCAAATTACTCGGCTCTTAAGGTTCGCGAGCCTTATCGAGCCTCCATTATTTTTTAATTTTTTAATTATAAATATATTTATATATAAATATTTAATATAATTTTTATATATTATATATTTAATCGAATCAAACTCTAGCCGGAACGATCATATTTCAAGTTTTGTTAGTATTTAGTGAAATCGATTCGAGCTTTCGAGCCGAACTCAAGCCTATCAAACTTTTTACGAGCCGAGCTTCGAGCTTGAAATTAAAGGCTCGGTCGAACTCGAGCACGAGCTCGAGCCCGAACTTTTTTAGTCGAGCTCGAGCCGAGCCTGGCAGTGTTCGACTCGGCTCGGCTCGATTACACCCCTAATCCATTGGTACGTATGGACCATTCTATAATATCCCCATGTATAGTGGATTTGAAGCTTTTATGAACAAGATCATCTTTCTCTTCCATAGATTATAGTTGTCTCTGTCAAATGGTGGAACTTTGGCACTACCAGTCTTCTGGGTACTCATCTAGTTGGCGTAATAAAATTATTTAAGATTCAAAATTTTCAAGAGTTGAAAATTTTGAAAATTAAAAAATTTCGAGAAATTTTTCAATAACTTGTTTGTTTGGTCTAAATCACCGCGATCTTGATTTGTATGTCAATCAATAAGCTCTGATACCAATTGCTAGGTCCCAAATTATCATAGAAAGGGGGGGTTGAATACGATACTCACATATAATTCAATTTTCTAAACAGGTTCTTTGTTAAGTTATGGAATCGGATTAAACACAAACAAGTTCGAGGAATATATCATTTTATTAATATAAACCTTGAGTTTGCTACACTTTAATCAAGATTGATTAGTTACAATAAATTCGACCGCATAATAGTACAATTACAAGCTTAAGAAATAAATGCAACCTTCAATGGAGCTCTCGTAATTGTAGTTGGCAACTGATTAAGATGATTAACAGAAGTGAATTGGCTTCTGCTTCTTTTAGTGTAGTATTCAATTCATTAGACAAGTGGCATTCATATTAACCACATATTTCCGAATTGCTGCATTCCAATGAATTTACAAAGTGATTTGGAGTCGATTAGAACTTGTCCTTTTATTGAATTACATTCCAAGTCCTAGGAGTTGGCTAGAACACCTTGTATGGTGTAGGATTCGACTTAAAGGACCAAGGAATGCTTAGTAGTCGACTACTAGACCTAGGATAGGCTATAAGTCGACCATATTCACCCCCTTATAGCATTTTGACTTAGTTTCTATGGTGAATAAGGCTAGGAGTCGACTTAAGCTCTCTTGATAAGCTAGGATTCAACTAGAAGCTCCTTGTAGGACTTAGGAGTCGACTCATGTGCCTTGTATTTGGTACTTGGGGAAATTCGAATCATACTACACAATCATGTAACTCCTTAGCTGTACCCTGTCAAACTTCTAATCTTCAGAACTTCGTATTTAAACCTTGAACATTCTTTTTGAATAAGAATTCCACTCAACAGTTCTTCTACTGATAATACTTGGTTTCCCTTCACGGATCACTGATGCCTAGTGCAATTGGTCTGGTTCACAAACAACTACTTCCGCTCTCAGGCCTTCGTATTATGAACTTTACAATCCACTGTTGATTTGATATTGCCCTTTTCATCTTCATTGCTTCATTCCACTGAAATCCTGATCTATAATACATTGAACCAATTTATTTCCCTGAAATCTGTAGTCTTCTAATATGTTATTCTTCGCAGAGGCTTGAACATATTAATGAAATTCTTTCCGTGATTATGCAACAGACTTCAAGCTTCAATTGCATGTTTTGATTCTTTGTATTTATCATGTATTCAATCTTTTGGATTCCTGTGTTTCATTGTTTAATATTATTTGCCAGTTTCTTTTCCTTGTTGAGTTATATTACCTCTATTACATATTACGTTACATTATGCTTTACAAATATGTATATAACAGAATAAAATAATAAATATGACCCTTGCATGCAACTGGATCAATCACAGGTTATAGTATGAACTAGGCACTACTGCAAACCATAAGTTGTTACAACCCAAAAGTCTATTTTAGTTTTAAAAACTATTTTAAATTTTATTACACTATAAACTATTGTACTAGATTAAATGTCTCAAAAACCTTCTGCCTGAACAAGCACACCAAACCTAAAGATTTGCTGGTGATCTCGTTTCAAGATCCTTCTTAAGGTGACGGACATGAGGCCTACTTTGGTCTAGCTATAGGATCAGAAAAATAAAATAAGGATGAGCCAATGAATTGTTCAGCAGGTATATAATAACAGATTTACAGAACCAGTATGAATCAATATCAATAATCTGAATGAAAAGTCTCTGAATAATAGAAAGAAATTGATCAGTCTAGTCTGTAATAACTGAAAGAATCTGTATCACAAATCTGTAACAAAATTCTATTTGAGAGTTAAGAACTAAACATTCATTTAGTCTTTTCTGATTATTAATAAATTAGATTGGAGCCATCAAGACGTTGTGTTGCTACCGATGATCAGTCGCGAAGCAACACTAGCAATAAGGCGCACATTAGCCTATAATATATTACATATTATTGTAAATATGCACACGCTGGACCGGCGCCACAGCCTCTTCTGTAACCATGCAATCTAGAATATAAGTATCCGCTATAATTGGAATTCTTATTCAACAACAAACTCATATTTCTATTTATCAGGAATAACCACAAAATCAACAAACTCATATTCCTCCTATTTATCAGGAATAACAATAAATCAGATTGAGAGCAACCAGGGATTATCACTATCCAAGAAAAAACAAAGAAATCACTGTTTAAGAAACAGTATGTGAATTTAGATTCTAGCATAATAATTACTAAAATTATATCTCAATCTATATCACAATGAAAAGCTATATTGAAAAGAAGAGTGTAATTCAATTGCCAAAAATATCGAGTCAAGGTGGAAAATACTTGCATAATATGCAGAAATTTTTTTTAACTTTGTCTAACACATGACTGAAACTCCCGGTCTCTCGATTCTATAAACCAAAAGACTAATTTTAATTAACCAGACAAAACTCAATCCACGTATCCATACGTCTCCACATTTAACATCTATCCAATTGTTTGTATCTAAACATGGCATTTGAAACAGTTAAACAAATACACATGATTCATATAGCATGTAAGCACATAATTCATATAACACGTGGAACAGACCGTTTAAAAGATTTGGTTCAATATTTTTTAAACTGAATTCGTCCAAAATACGATTGTCCAATAAATATTCGACTCAGAAAGGTTTATAAAATACTCGACCTTTCATTACAAAAAACTTTAGGCCTCGAAAATATTTTTAAAGAAAGTAGATAATTTTTTATTCTATACACGTTCATTTCGTTTAAAACGAACATACGGTCTATTTAGTATCAAAACAATATGGATAATTCAATTAATAAATATATTAATTGATTATCCAATATTTTTATAAATTTTAAAAATTAAAAATCATTTTTAAAAATTTATTTGTCTTAATTACAAATAATTATATCTTATTTAACTATTGATAAATAAAATTACTTGATTAAATGATTTAATCAACTAATTTAGATGAATAAATAATTAACTAAAATAACGATTTTGAGAATAATAAAAGAAATAAATTTCTAGAATTAAGATAATTCAGTTAATTATTAAAATAATTAACTAAATGATTTTTAGATTTAAAAAGGAATTTTAAGAATTTTTATAAAATTTAAATTCCAGAAATAGATTTTAGGAAATGAGGTTGAACTTTTATGGATCGAAATTGGATCAACAACGAGTCAAGAAATGGGTTAACGAGTCATGAAGAACACCATGAACCATACCGGAAAATCATCAAATTTGGGCGACGGCCATGAATCATGTGATGCTCCGATGGGGTCGAAATACCCTTATTTCACTTTGTTACTTCAGCTTAACTCACCCCAAATTCACCCAACCATTCCTCCCTGACCAGAAACAAGGAAACAAGCTGCAGCTTAAAGATTCCATCCAAATTCGAATGGAACTCCGCCAAAAATTCGGCGAACACTTGATTACCAGAAATTGAACCAAGTTCTACGATTCATATACCAAAACGAAGCTTTAATCGAGTAAAATCTTATAGTAGTATTCATATTTACAAAAAAGCTATCAACAATCTAGAAAATCGAATTGAAAATCCACAAAAAACCCTTACTTTGACTAACTCAAATAAAATCAAACAATAATAAATTTTATATGAATCGACTACAAATCAACAGATAAAGCTGATCATAACAACCAAAAGCATGAACAATCAACACCTTAATTCGACAATTATAAATAAAATTAAAAATTTTGATTCAATTAACCTTTTATGAAAACGTATCACCGAACTAGGTAGAACAACTTGCCCGGATCAATTTTATTGCTCGAGCATTAAAAACAGAGATCAAAACCACCTAAAACGATTGGTTTGATCTTCTTGGATTCAAGAACACTTCCAAACTGATTTCTAAGAATACATTTTTATTTATTTTATTTTTATGTGATAATTTTGATATTTTGTAAATAATAATAAGATTTTCACCTATTTATATTCACAGAAAGTGATACCTCTAAAATCAATTAAAAGTGTTTTTAACTCTTAATTAAAATAATTAGCCCCACAATTAATTTTTATGGGGAATAATTTTAAAATATTTTTTCAGATTAATACAAAAAATTTGCCAAAATTTTTCAAAAATTATGAATATTCCAAAAATATAAAACAATTGGGGATACTTTTCTAGCATTACGCTCTCTAGTTCCCAGGTTAATTCTTCCACATTATGGTTCTACCACAGAACCCGGACCAGTTTGATGACCTTGTTTCGGAGCACCTGGTC
>PHNY01022211.1:10260-21673 GCA_003724115.2 Anethum foeniculum | reverse complement strand
TAATTATAATTTTTGAAACTTATTAATTCAAAAAATTGAGAAAATTTGAAAAAAAAAACGGGACGATTGAGAGGCGCCACATAAACGCCTCCGTCTTCTCCTTTATATAAGTATATTGATTGATTGATTGATGTCCTTTAATCAACATAATAGATTGTACTATATTCAGAAAATTGGATATAAATGTTTTAAACAAAATGACATGACATATAAAATAAGTTATTTTAATTAATATTATTGATGTAATTATAAATATATATTTCATTCAAATTTTGATACATGTAATTTTATGCAAAATTTTGTATTCAAATTTCCATCAACCTAATAGCTACTAGCAAGTACCGGTGTTAGTTGATGGCGCGGTCACAATTCATCACTCGAGTGCTTCAGCAGCTGCTGAGAAGTCTTAAAAAAAGTCAATTAACTTCAAGTGAAACATTTACACTATGTTTCCGAGATTTTAAGATGAAGAAAAGAAAAGAAAGAGATTAAATATTGCAGAAAAGAAAAGAAATGATTTGTTACATAATTTTCTTTCTTGTGTTCCCAAATTTTTGAAGAAAAGAAAAGAAAGTAAAGATATGTTAAATATTCCATATAATTGTAGTGCAATTTATCTTTCTCTCTTAATCATTCCACTTTTGGAGAGAAATCAACCCATATTTAACCTCTCTTTCTATTCTTTTCTTTCCTTAAAAAAACTTGGGAACACCTTAGAGAAAATAAATCAGTATAAAATCTTTCTCTTTCTCTCAAAATTTAAACTCGGAAACACAGTGTTAGTAAGGACTGTTATACCCGTTTTTGGGCACGGTCCTAAACAGGCCCATTACGATCCATTTGACTTTAGGCCTCGTAAATAAGCCCAAATATGTTTATCTCTTGAAGGTTAACAGATCAAAGTTTATCTAGAGGACCCCTATTATTAAGGACGCATGACACCCCTTTGTAAGGGTCATACGCTGCATCAGTGATAGGGTCGCCATCTTAGTGCTAGCGAGCCACGGGGTCGCCATCTTAGTACTAGCAAGCCCGCCTTGGAAGCCGCATCGCATTAGTACCAATGTACCAAGAAGGACTTATAGGTCAACCCTTCTAGGGTCGCCTAGTTATGTGACCACTAGCGAACCTCACCCCTCAATGGGGGCGCCCCGCTATAAGACCCATGGCCGTGGTCCCTTGTTATTAGAATCGCATAGGCCTGGTCACTATAATTTTACAAATGGCCCTTAGGGGGCGCATATGAGGCCTCGCAGTGCCTCCATGGTGCCCCCTAAAGGGTTAATGCCTCGTTTTGCAACCATTCTATAGCCTTTTAGGCATATGTTATGGTCTTAATGGGCTTTTTAAGGATGATCTCCACGGCTTTTGGGCCTGGACCTCGATGGACCGAATGAAACCTTAGCCCATTAGGGTAACTTATTCTCCAAGAACTACGTGTGGCTTGAATCCCTATAAATAGGGTACGTAGGCCTCTTATTTTGGCAGAGAAACAGTCTGTACTAGAAAGAATATACGTATTTTCTCTAAGCATTCTACAAATCAGCAATCAAGATCAGTCACAACATTCATCCAAATTCATCCCGTGTTTTTCGTGTTCTTAGCAAAATATCCGTATTTTGCTCCGTGATTCCAGCAAACCTCCAAAATATTGTTATACCAATTTCTCCCGATAACAAGGACCAATCACATATTTTGCACAAGGCATATCTATATGCAATGCTAAAGACTACAAATATTACACTCGATAAAATGAAGGAAACAAATTCAGTTACTTCTTGTCTTACTTGTTTGTGCTTGGAATACAAACACTAGAATATGTCATTTTTAGAAATAATCTGGTAGACTGCGAGTGAGTCTTAACTCCATAATAGTATAATATTATTCGTTTTGTCAAACCCGTACAGATTTGGTTTTGGGTCACTCTTAAAAGACCTCATCTTCAATCGGGTTCATGTCGAGGGGAACCACCCACATCGAACAACTGTAACCCAATGCCCATCACCCCCACAAGGTCCAGCTCCGAACCTTAGGCTCTGATACAATTTGTTGGGCCGCGAGGGAGCCATAACTCCAAAGTATTTGTTAATTTATTTAAAACTGATTAATTAAATATTAGAATTTATTTAATGTACTTAAATCTGGTAATATAAATATTTAATATTTTTATTTGTAAGAAATTATGAATATTAGAATTTAATAAGATTTCTATTTTTTAATAAATTTACCCTGGTTTCATTTGATTTATTTCGGCTTTATCTTGAGTCCTATAAATCAGATTTTGATAATTTTATAGCACACACGGGCTCACGAAATAATATTCAATTAATGATGGTTTAAAAAATAATCTATATAAATTATTCAGAAGCTGAAGAGAAAAAATAATTACGAATTCTTAATTATGTATTATGTTCAATTTAGAAGACATATTTATATAATATATTCAATTTAGGATATATATTTAATTTTGATTTAAATTATTAAAATATAAAATATTATTTTATTTTAAATCCAACGACTATTATCTATTTATTGAAGATCGACAATCCACGTTGGTGGTGGTCATAAATCTTGTCAGCCACTTTTTATCCACTTTATTAAATAATTTTAATATTTTTTTCTCAATATTAACTGAATGCTTAATAAAAATAAAAATGAAATTGAGGGCTGCGATTACAAAGGGGCGTACGCATTCTTGTAACCTAGAGCTTTTATTTTCTTTTAACATCCTGTCAACAATACAAACCCTAGCTTCTAATCAAATCATCAAAATTTCAAGCAAAAATCAAACTTTTCATCAATTAATCGCGTTAATCGATGAAATTCGATGAGAAGAGTTGAATTCAAACCGTAAAGAAGATCAATTCGCGTTCGAGATTCGAGCCAACGGTGGAGATCGTGTCGCAGAGATCGTCGCGCTTCGAAGAACTTCAATTAATCGATCGCACATCAATTAATCACCGATCTGAACGAAGATTTCACAGATTTATTGTTCGCGGATCGATTTCGATGCAATTTTTCCAGATCTGATTGGATTTTAGAGCAAAACGGCGTCGTTTTGGATATTTGTACGGACGAGTTGTTTAAAGTTTCGATTTTGAAGCTGCGGAGAAGACTTGCGGTGTTGCGAAGATTGGTTTGATCTTTACTATTGAAGAGAGATAAAAAAGAGAGGATCTTTAGCTTTTTGTATTGTGATATATATTGTTTTTTTGGTTTTAGTTGATTATCAGGCCTAGAATATTTTATCTGAGGGCCTTTTGATTGAAACTCTAGGGTTTTGTGTTTGTTATTATTTTTGTGATTTTTTTAGTGAAAAAAAAAATTAAAGATTCATGGCTGTTTATTATAAGTTTAAAAGTGCTAAAGATTATGATTCTATATCGATAGACGGCCATTTTATAACAGTTGCAAGTTTGAAAGAAAAAATATTCGAAAACAAGCATTTGGGCAAGGGTACTGATTTTGACCTGGTTGTCACCAATGCTCAAACTAATGAAGGTTGGTTTGGTTCTCTAGAATTACTCGATTAATTCTTTTCTTTCTGCGTCTTTGGTAAATGTTTTTTCGTAGATAATGTAGACATCATCTTAAATTAATGTGTGTGTTCATTCATTCATATACATGATGTTATGATTTGTTAAGTTGATATATTTGCTTCAAGTTTGGTCATCAAATGTTTGAATTACTTAAGACGGTGTTGCAAAAACTCTTTTTCATGGATCGACGGGAAGAGCGATGAGGGTAGTCATTAGTTTTAGAGCTGTAATTTGCATAAGAGTAATAACAAGTGCTAGTGCTGTTTGTTGCACGCACGGATATGGGTTAAATTTTTATACGCTGTAAATGCTTTTATAAAACAATTAGACGTTATAATTACTCTTTTAAATGTGTTTGGATACATTAGGGGTTAGAAGTTGTATCTACTTTGTTAATGAGTTAGGGTATATTAGGGCATATGACAAAGGCAACCATGTAGGAATAGGGATTATATGTTTTCACAGTTGACATTGCGAAGCTACTAAAGGAGGCACACAAGATTATACTGTTTACACATCGATAAATCCCATTGCAGCTCTTTTATAGTTGATTTATGTGTTTTACAATTTCAGAGTACCTTGATGAAGGAATGTTGATTCCCAAAAATACATCTGTTTTGATACGTCGAGTACCAGGGCGAGGGCGGGCTCGTATGCCCATCATAACCACTCCAATAACTACTGATGACAAGTATTGCCTCAAACCTATTATAACTTCTTCCAACCAGTAAAATGTCTTTTAAAGCTCTTATTTTATAACCTGTTATTTGGAACAAGTGGTGGTAAATTTTTGCACGTAAACCATTTTGGTGCTGCAAACAATAGGTTATACTTTCGTGTCAGTAGACCTTTGTATTGGAGGAGCACATATGTAATGTTACGTATTTGTGTTTTGTAATTCAGACCAGTAGCTGAAAATAAGTTGGAGGATGCTCAAGCAACCAAAAGTAGCCTTTCAGGAGTAGATCCGTCTGTTTCAAAATATGTAAGCATGATATGTTTTGATACCATTAATCTGGATTCTTGTTTCCCTCCCAGACTTGGACTCTGAGTTAGTTTCTATTAGTAAGGAAATATAGCTTATATGATCTTTACATTTGTAGCCCGAAGAATTTGAATGGGATGAATTTGGAAATGATCTATATACAATGCCTGAAGTTGCACCAGTTCAGGATGCTCCTACTGCTCCCCCGCCTAGTAAAGCCGACGAGGATAGCAAGATTAGGGCTTTGATTGACACTCCTGCTTTGGATTGGCAGTGGTGAGATGCCATTCTTACTTTTTATGATTTTACCCTTGTAAATGGTGGTTTTTGGGTGCATGAAATGGAATTCTTCTTATCTGTGTTTTCTATATGTATATGGAATTGCAGTCAAAATCCTGATAGTTTTGGCGGTGGTAGAGGCTTTGGTCGTGGTATGGGGGGGAGAAGTGGTGGGCGTGGTTTTGGTATGTTCCTGAATACTACTCTTAAGTATTTGATATGATAATTTATATTGTATGAAGAATCAATCATTAACTTTTCTAGTCCTGTTTAACTTGCTGTAAGCCTACGCAAGGCCAAAATTTAAAAAGTCAATAGACTTAATATGTGTTGCATTTATAATTTATATTCGTGCAGAAAGTAAGCAATCCCATTTTATAGCTCAGTATTAGAAGTGGCATATTTTCTCTGTACAGATACACTTTATAATTTGCTTGCTAAAAATCGGAAACTTATTTGGATTAGAAAAAATCATACCCTTTTCGTGCAAATATGCAGCTAAATATCGTGTCCTTGTGAAATTGCTATGTATTTTTTTAAAGTAATCTTTGTATCCATAGGAAATGATTAAAGTATTTACTTTTATTTACTTCCATTGACTTCAGGTCGTGGAGGATTATTGGAACGGACAGCGCCCCCACCGGGCTATATTTGCCATAGGTGCAAGGTGCCTGGTAAGTCCACATCTGTAATCATTTCCAAAGAGTTCCTTTTGTTGTCATTTTAGACATGTAAAAACAGTTTACCTTTTCCTTCATTGTAGGCTTGTAAATATTTTGTTGTGCGGTTGTGTACGTACTAATTAAACTTAAATCTCTTATTTAGGACATTTTATTCAGCATTGTCCTACAAATGGAGATCCAAACTTTGATATTAAAAGGACCAAACCTCCAACTGGTATTCCTAAGTCTATGTTAATGGCTACCCCGGATGGATCATATGCATTACCAAGTGGCGCTGTTGCTGTTTTAAAACCGAATGAGTAAGTTATAACTTAAAACTTTTCTGTTCTCCTTGTGGTCTCGTTCCTATAGTTATGGTAGAAAGTCTTGGATTGAACTTTAATCATTTTATTTTTATTATAGAGCTGCTTTCGAGAAGGAGATTGAAGGGATGCCCTCTACTCGTTCTGTTGCTGACCTACCTCAAGAACTTTATTGCCCTCTGTGCAGGGCAGTTATGAAAGATGCAGTTTTAACTAGCAAGTGCTGCTTCAATAGTTATTGTTACAAGTGTAAGATTTTTTTCTGCTGCTGTGATATTTCTGGAGTACATTGTGAATTTAAGATTTGTGAATGGTTAACATATTAAGATTCTTTACTTAGTTTCATACTTATTCTTTCAGTTGTACAAGAATATGTACAACATCTTACTCAGATGTTCTATTTTATGTAGCATTGGTACATGTTTGAGCCCTTTGTACTGATTTAATAATTTTGAGTATTGGATGTCTTCTCAGGCATAAAAGATTATATCATATCCAAGTCTATGTGTATTTGTGGTGCCACAAATGTACTTGCCGACGATCTTTTACCAAATAAGACAGTGAGGGATACCATCGTTCGGTTTTTAGAGGCTAATAATAGCAGTGGTGATAATGGTGGCAGCGCTTTTCAACCACAAGGTTTGTGTTTTATCATAAATTGTTATTCCAACATTCAGCTATACTTTCTTGCCTGAGTTGCCTCTAACTTCCCTCTAACAGATATGGAGTCTGCTCGGAGTCCGCAACGTAAAATTCCGTCTCCCAAGGTTCCATCCCCTACATTGTCTGCAGCTTCAAAGGGGGGTGTAGTCGTACTTAAAAATGAAGACAATGCAAATATTAAGGAGATGACTGAACCGATAAAAGTTGTCAACAATACACAAAACAACTTGGACAAGGTAACTGTTGAAAAAGGCGCAGAATTTTCAGAGGCTACACACGATCCACAGAGTGGAAGGGAACCAGGCTCACAGATGCGTCCTCCAGTAACCGATGAAGAAATGCAGCATAAGCCAGTACCTGGGGAAGTAGGTAAGTACATAGCATATAAATAATGCATGGATGGAACTGATTTTGTATTAATAGCTGGTAAGTAGGTACTTGAGTCAAACTATATGAATAGTAATTAATGGCTGTAAAATTCAACCTATAGCACATAAATAAAAAAACTAACCTCCGTGATTGATTATGGAAACCTTTATTATGCGTAAAAGTAACCGGTGGAATGATTGGCTACAGTAATTGTTACTCAGCTTTGATGCATTATTTTTTGGTTTCCAGGAAAGAAAAAGAAGAAGAAAAAAGCTCGATTGCCTGTAGGAGGTTTGTAGTTTTTAATTTCTTTTTCTCAGTCTACACTCGGATATGTGGATCTGGTTGGCAGACTTTTGCTTGGAGTTATATAATGATGCTTCAAATCAGAAGAGGCCCTTAATATCTTACGGTAATTCTTTTTGCTTTATAGCAGCAGATATGCAGTGGAGACCCCCTCAAGACTTTGCAGCTGAAAATTACATGATGCCAATGGAACCTTCTGGTTTTAATCCGTACTGGAACGGGATGCAACCTGGATTTGATGGGTTTGGTGGGCCTTTTGGTGGTCCAATGCCCTTTATGGGCTATGGTCTAGGACCAGGGCCTATGCCGTTTGGGGGTCCCTTTCCTCACGATCCATTTGGAGCGCAAGGGTATATGATGCCTTTCCCACATCAGAGGTATGTACGATAATTATCTTTTATACTGGATATACCCTCCCCCCTTCCTACTCTTCCTGTTAAAAGGGGATTAGGGGTACAAAGCCCCATGCTGTTTGGGTTGATTATACTTCTTGTTTTACTGCTTTTAGGTGTTATTTAATATTTATGTTGCGGCTTACATTAATTATTTATTCGACTTGTATCAGGGACCTAGCTGAATTTGGGATGGGATTCAATGGTGGCGGTGGCCCCCCAATCATGAGCAGAGAAGAATTTGAAGCTCGCAAAGCCACTATAAAGCAAAAACGAGATCTTGAGAGAGGCGGAGGAAGGTATTAAATTCTTTCCTGGAAAATATTATATATCCTGTGTGAGTGATGCACCCTAGATTACTGGTATAGATATTATACTCCCTTGCATATATTTTGGGTTGCTCTGCCTGCTGATGTTAAGTCCTGTTTACTTTGATCGGTGAAGTTGGTGTTCTTAATGTTTCTTATACTTTATGATATCTTTACATTGCAGCAGGGAGGTGTCAAAAGATGGGGAATTCAGCAGGGATATGAGCCATGGGGATGTTCCCTCCCGGAAATTAAAATTTGTATGTGCTTTTTATACTTGTGTTTTGTCATATTTTTGCTTCTATAGTTAAAAAATGAGCAGCTAGTGTAATGGCACTGATAAATTTTAAATAAGTTAGGTTTTTGTTTCATGCTTGAGTTACCATAAGTTGACAAGAAAAGGATGCAATGTGAATGTCCATGACTACAGTTGTGCGATGTGTAATTTGTAGTGCTTAGGCAGTAATATAAATCTAAAAGGAAGGAAAGTTCAATCTGATTCTAGTAAATAAAAGGTTTGCAATGTAGACAAGAAGTAGAAGTTAACTTCATTTTAGAATTCTGCCATTTCAGATCCTGAAGCTTTGGAAGTGAGCTTCTTAGTGTGAATGTTGAATTTCACCGTGTCTGTGCATCACATTACTTTTGTGGATAAATTTTACAGGCATATCAATACTTGAAGATAGAAAAATATAATTTATTTGTACAGAAACTCTCTATATTATTAGCGAGAATGTCTAACAAGTCATCTCCGTTTTCTTGCTTCAGAAGTCCAACCAACCACATGATCACCACCATCCCCGTGCCCGATCAGAAAGGGCGGAAAGACCGTCTCCAGACCGCAGTAGCCATGATCCAGAACCTTTACGCACGTCTTCCAAGAGGAAGATGAAATACGAGGATGACTATTATGAAGAACATCCTCATCAACACCGGGAAAAAGAACGCCGACACCACCACCGATCAGAGTCAGAAATAGCCCCAGCCGCCAGATCGCCAATCCCACCAGAGACAGTAGACCTACCACCACTGCCATCCAAATCATCTACTGACAAAACAATAGCTGACAGGAAACACAAAGCCAGTGTCTTTGCTCGCATAACTTTCCCTGAAGGGGAGTCAGCAGCCTCCAAGAAAAGAAAGCTCGGTAGTTCTCCTCCCTCTGCTGTTAATGGGTCGAGTCATCACAGTAGTCACAGTCACCGTGCGACATCAAATGGCTACCATGAGGATCATCGCAAAACTGCAACTGCCGTGTCAAAGAATAGTTACAACTATGCAGACGAGCATGATTATGAATCTAGTGATGATGATAGGCACTTTAAGAGGAGGCCTTCTAGATACGAGGCATCACCTGCGCCTGTAGCGGAGGAGGGTAGACACTCTAGTAGAGGATCAAGGGAGAGAGAAAGGGGTCATAGCAGCAAGCATAGGTAGATCATCTGTCTACCAACGCATCTATCTACTTAAAGAGAAAACTGTCTGTGAAATGATCTTGTACTGAGAATATGGAAGTGGATAACTTATTCTGTAATGCTTTTTTTAATTGTGGAATAAATTTACAACTTGCACTTTTTGTCTAATTATTATCTGTACACTGTGCTGTGAGGATGTTGCTGTTAATTCTGGGCCAAACTTTATCTGTATCGCAGTTTTCATTGGGGATGGGCAAATTGAACCCTGTTCATCTTTGTTTAACTTGTGTCTGATAGGGGTGTACGCGGTTAGGTTTGGTGCGGTTAGGAGGTAAATGTCGCACCAAACCTCATATAGCAGTTTTATAAAATCTCAAACCTCAGTCGCATATGCGGTTGCGGTTAACCGCGATTATTTTAACCGCGGATTTGCGGTTGGATTCTTGGTTCAACCACCTATTGAACTTGTATAAAAATTTATATCAAAAAAAGAACTCGAACTTCAAACAACATAAAAATTAATAATACACAAATTGATTTGAACATACTTTTTTGTGACAAAAGTGAAAAGTTTTACTAAATTAATAGTGTTGGTATCTTGGATTTAAACTAATTGGGTTATGGTAAAAGTTTAAAACATAATAGCCCAAAACTCTTTACATATCTTATCTATTAGTTTATGTTTATAAAAGTATGTAACTTAAAATTTATAATATATATATATTGCGGTTTGCGGTTGTGGTTCGATTTTATGCGGTTATTTAAAATCAAATCCGCATCCAATTCATAAATATGCGATTTTTGTAATTTCAATCCGTAGTCAATCCGTATTTTGCGATTATCCGCAAAATTCGGTTCGATTGCGAGCGGTGCGAGCGGTTGGTGCGATTGAGCGGATTAGCTGTACACCCTTACCCTTAGTGTTTGATATATGTATGTTTACAGTAGTTTACGCGAGAGGGATATAAAATTTAAAACGTTGGAACACTTTTCAAGTTTATTTTATTTCTTGCTCGCACGGGAGTCATCATTATACCTGTTGCAGAATATTTTCGCGGTGGATTAATTTTTTTATATGTATTAGGAAAAATTTTTATGATGCTAATAATCGTTTATCAGCATCCCCGTAAATATACGTGTGATATTTTATTAACAAAGTTAATGTTCTTTCTCATCTTTTATCCGAATCATTTTCTTATCTTCCCCACCTCTGACATAAATTCACACAAATGTTGGAGTAGGAAGAACATCGAAATATACTTTAATTTGATTTCGGTTTTTTAAAACAAGTTAATCAAAAAGAAAATCACATGAAACTGAAAAGAAATATTGTAACTTACTATTTAATATATTATTTAATATATGTGTGGATTTCTTGTAAAAAGGGTTATAATAATTGAGCAGTGCTCATACCTCAAAATTGTTCCCAAAAGTATTCCCGAATGCCACATGGGGGTGCTTTTATTCGTGGAGCTCATATGAATGCACGATGTGTACATCTATACTATTATATTAAAGACGAAACATTGAAAGTTTTGGTAGTCTGGTACTTGGTACTTGGTACTTGGTACTTGCTACATTTACTAAATTACCCTCACTAATTGTCATACAAATCAATTACTTATTTCAACTAAAACATGTTATCATTTTTATTTTTCCCAACTAAAATATCTCTTTTCCCAAAAATATTATAGGCAATTATATTTAATAAAATAAAATGCTATAATTACTAATAACTCCTATTTTAATCATAATTAGTGTATATAAACCGATTACCTTTTTTCAACTAAAATATATTACCTTTTTTATTTTTCTTAACTAAAACAATTTTTTTCCAAAAATATAACGGGCAATTCAATTTAATAAAGTAAAATAAAATATTATCTATCTATACTAACTATCTATTCTATATTATAATAGACGAAATATTAAAAATATTTTGATAGTCGGTCGATCGATATGGTACTTGCTGAAATTACTTAATTATCATGATCAATAAGTATAATTAGCTTGACTTAATTATGTTCTATTTTCTAGCTCAAAAAAACCAACGCGGAATTCTTTAACAGGAAACTTTCGAACAAAACAGCCAACTATGCGTCTTAGGGAAGCTGCCTAATCTCATCAGCACCACCTGAACACTTCTCCCTATCAAAATTAAACCTTTTACCA
>PHNY01022196.1:1741-29688 GCA_003724115.2 Anethum foeniculum | reverse complement strand
TTACGAAATTAATAAATAATTAGCATTTCGGACCTCATTGATTGGGCCTATTTATTGGACCAACTAGGTCTAATTAATGCAATATTAATTACGTCTCAAGGGTTATTTTTAGCCCATATCACTGAGTAAATAATAACATTTCACAAATAATACTTTGTAACTCCGTAACAAATATATCATTAATTGATATATGTTAATAAATTATTAAAATTATTTATGCTGCATTAATTTTAATTTTAATTTTAGTGACTTTCTTTAAATATTGAATGGTTTAAAAATCCACCAAAATTAGAATATCACAATTATACTCATAGACTTACAATAATTATCATTAAATTGATAATATCATAAATTTAATTAATTAAATATTGCTGCTTTTTTACTTATAATTTAATTTGCAAAAATTAAACAAAATTTTTTATTTTATTTAATTAAATTATTTTCAAATAAAATGAGAATATTTAAGTGCTTAAATATTTATCATTTAAGTACAAGCACATAAATATTGTATTACGAGAATTAAATATTGGTAAATAAAAGTTAATTTACTCGAAACAACTTGCAGTTATCGACTCATAATTAATTAATTAGAAAGATTTAACATCCCAAATTTACCAACCAATTTAGAGAAGGTGGATTCGTCAAGTGGTTTAGTGAAAATGTCTGTAATTTGTTCCTTTGTGGGTACAAAATGTAATTTGACAGTATCATTTGTGACATGCTCTCTAATAAAATGATACCTGATATCAATGTGCTTTGTTCTCGAGTGTTGAACCGGGTTGTTGGAGATTGCTATGGTACTTGTATTATCGCAGAATATTGGAATTTTTGACATTAATAGTCCGTAGTCTTAGAGTTGGTTCCTCATCCACAAGATCTGAGCACAACAGCTTCCAACAACTATGTATTCAGCTTCAACAGTTAAAGTGGATACTGAGGGCTGCTTCTTGCTATGCCAGGACACCAATCTTCTTCCAAGAAATTGACAACTTCCTTTGGTCAATCTTACAACCTGTAAAATCTGAGTCTGTATAGCCAACAAGGTCAAAACCTGTACCTTAAGGGTACCAAATACCAAGATCTGGTGTCTCCTTAAGATACCTAAAAATCCATTTAACAGCTATAAGATGAGATTCTTTAGGGTCAGCTTGAAATCTAGCACATAAGCATGTTACAAACATAATATGTGGCCTACTTGCAGTAAGATACAATAATGAGCCTATCATACCTCTATAGCTTGAGATGTCAACCTTCTTATCGGTTTTGTCCCGATCAAACTTAGTGAGAGTTGGCATAGGGATTTTTGTCAGAGTTGAATCTTCCAGATGATACTTCTTGAGAAGATCTCTAATGTACTTGGATTGATAAATGAATATTCCATCTTTCCTTTGATTCACTTGTAGTCCAAGAAAGAAGTTCAACTCTCCCATCATGCTCATTTCATACTTACTCTGCATTAACTTAGAAAATTTCTTGCAAAGATCATCATTAGTAGAACCAAATATAATATCGTCAATATAGACTTGAACTAATATCATATCAGACTTATGCATTTTTTGAAAAATAGTTTTGTCTATAACACCTCTAGTAAAACCATTTTCAAGTAAGAATTCTGAGAGTGTGTCATACCAGATACTTAGAAGATTATGCTTTAATCCTTCCACAAGAGAGATATTTTCAATGATGACATTCCCGATTTTCAAATTTCCATATCCTATAGTAAATCATTTGATGTCATCTCAAAAGATAACTATTGGGCCAGTTTTCTCAACTCCTATCATGTGTCTTGAACATCCACCGTCCAGAATCCACATGATCTTTTACTTTCGTACCTTACCCTGCAATCACAAAGTGATTAAGAAGACTTTGGTACCAAAACATGTTTGGATCCTGAAGGTTTAGGGGTCATAATAGGATCAACATTTCAAACAACCTTAACATGCTTAACTTTCACGTCGACTATTTCCTTCTTAGTGTTAGTCTTGACAGGGGTGTCATTAGACTTAGATATAGGTGTATTCTTCCTAATGTTAGGAGGTATTACAGTCTTCGCCTTTACCTGCTCATTACTCATGCTTGTCTTAGTGTCAAGCAAGTGCTAGCATTTTCATGATACGATTTAAAAAATTCAGACATGGTAAGAAAAGTACATGGCATGCATCCAGCTAGACCACAGGGCTCATGAAAACTAGGCATGGTAGACATACTAGAAGATGCAACAGATTCTACTTTAATCTTAGTACATGCATGTGTAAGATGTCCAGAAGAGTTACAGTTATTACACAATTTTCTAAATGCAGATAGGGAAGATGCAAAATCATTCTTTTTATTAATACCTACTTTCCCATTCCTGTTTTTCTTAGTCTTAACCTAGCACTGACCGGTGGCAAGACTTGAGGCCATAAGGATATTCTTAGCATTTGCACCATTCTCAAACTTTAAAGTTTATCAAATGGATGTGAAAAGTGTGTTCATGGTAAGCTGGATGAAGAGGTCTACGTAGAACAGCCCCCTGGCTTTGAAGATTCAGATCATTTGGACTTTGTCTACTTCCTTTTCAAGGCTATCTATAGTATTAAACAATCTCCTAGGAAATGGTATGACACTCTTTCTGAATTCTTACTTGAAAATGGTTTTGTAAGAGTTTTCATAGACAAAACTCTCTTTTCTAAAAAGCATAAAAACGATACTATACTAGTTCAAGTCTATGTAGACAATATAATATTTTGGTCTACTAATGATAATCTTTGCAAGAGATTTGCTTAGTTAATGCACAACAAATTTGAAATGAGCTTAAAGGGGGGGATGAAATTCTTTCTTGGATTACAAGTAAATCGAAGACAAATGAAATATTTGTTTGTCAATCCAAGTATCTTAAGGAACTCCTCAAGAAGTACAATATGGAGGATTCAACATCAACAAAAATTGCATCTTCTACAGCCGTCAAACTTGGAACATGTGAAAATTCTATCAAGGTAGATGTGACATGTTACATAGGTATGATTGACTCATCACTTTATCTGACTGCAAGTAGACCTGATATTACGTATGCAACATGCTTGTGTGTAATGTTCCAAACGGATCCTAGAGATATACATCTCGTTGCTGTAAAAAGAATCTTAAGATATCTTAAGGGTACACCTAATTTAGGTATATGGTACCCTAAAGAATCTGGTTTAAATCTTGTTGGATATACAGATTCAGATTATGCGGGTAGTGTTGTTGATAGGAAAAGCACCTTTGGGAGCTGTCGATTCCTAGGTAGCAGATTAGTGTCATAGTATAGCAAGAAACATCAAACAGTTTCCAATTCAACAGCTAAAGCTGAATACATTGCTGCTGGAAGCTTTTGTGCTCAAATCTTGTGGATAAAAAATCAGCTACGAGATTATGGCTTTGAATTAAACAAAGTTCCTATTCTGTATGACAATACAAGTGCCATAGCAATCACTAACAATCATGTACAGCATACCAGAACCAAACACATTGACATCATGTATCATTTTATTCGAGAGCATTTCATGAATGATATTGTGGAGTTATTTTTTATACCCACAGAGGAATAAACGACAAATATTTTTACTAAACTCTTGACGAATCCACATTTACCAGATTAATTGGTGAATTAAGTATTTTAAATAATTTTAGTAATTGACCTAGTTAATATAGGATATTTGTTCTTAAATAATTTTACAAGTGCCTACGTTGTTTAGTTACTTGTAAAGTTTTTTTTATCAAACATTTCCCTATTTTGAATATGTATTGTAAATTATTGTTTGCTTCTTCTTAGATATCTGTTAGGTATTTTAATTTGGATATTTTAAAATATTTCAATTTTCGCTAAAAATATTTTTCTCTCAAAATTTTGCAAGTTAAAATTATAGAAAAAATTATTTTTAACTGAAAATTGCTTTATTTAAAATATTCAAATTCTATAATTTTTGTACAGTTTTATTCTATTTTTATTGTATTTTTACCTTGGTTTACTATTTTTATAATTTATTTAGCATTTCCGTAATTTTTCCTATTATTTTCTATTATTTTCACTCTTTTTTCATAGTCTTTCAGTGTTTTCTACTTATAAGACTATCAATAAGACAATTTTTGATAGTGTTATTGACAGTACATCGAGTGTCAACATTTATTTGGAGGAACATCTTCATATTTTTCAGTGGTCTTCAGAGTTGGTTTTGATCTAAAAATATTTACTGTAAATCTCTATTAATCAATTAATATGTCAACTAATTTAGAATTATTTTATTTATTTAAAACAAGCAAAGACTGTCAAAACTGTTAGAAATGCTATCAAATGAACTGGTAAGACTATCCGGGATAGTCTTACCGATTGTATTACTAGTTCATTTGACTGTCTTACCATTAGTCTTGGTAATATAATGACAATATTGCCGATAGTCTTAGCAATACAAAGACTATCTTGCCAATAGTCTTTTCAGCACAAATGATAGTCTTGCAAGCTTAACTTCATAGTCTTTCCAAGTCAATTGTAAAGGAGTGCACCTCTACATATATTAAAGACAGATAGAAGCTTGCAGTGTGATAGAGAACAGCAGCCGAAAAGAAAAAAACAGATCAAAAAGTCACAGCCTTTAATTTCTCTCCTGCCAACCAACTCAAGCTCAAGCAATTAATTTCTAGTATTTATTGTAACATTCATTCCACTAGAAATTGATTACTTGTAATTGTGAAACTATCTAGCTGATCATATATCCCTAGTTTTAATCTCAAACTGCTTTTTAACATTTGATCTTTTTATTACAAAAATAGATAAGTTCATGTCAAATTTATTCTAAATTTGTTTTAATTAGTTTGAGATTAAATATTTGTAATCTGTATCGCATTTGTAACAACCTTTCAACTTTAGTATAAGTTATATTTAACTTGAATCTTGTTTTAATTTATATTCCTCATTAAATTCGAGAAAACGGTATAGTTTGTATTTAACCCCCCTACAAACATATTGGTACCTAACAAAGGTAGAATATTTGATTTTCATAAATGCGTGATTCAATCAAATTTGATTCAATTTTTTAATTTTATGTTGTTTTATACAGAGAAGAGTAACAATATTCGCTAAAAAATATGTAAAAAATTTATATTATATAAAAATTAAATATTTATTATTCGGGTGATGATCAATTTTACAACATATTATTTTAAATAATTTATAAAATATTGCTAATACTTATTCATAAATTTTTGTCTTTATTATAAAATCGATCTATAACATATTTAAGAAAAAGCGTAATAGTGTCGCTGCGAAGCGTGACTTTGTGGACTAGCTAAAATATACAGTGCAATCAACATCTACTTCTATCTAAATCTATGTATTAAAGAGATTATGCCCATAATACCCTATTTTTGAGCTACCTGGCCCTATATACTCATATTCAGAAACTTGGCCCTATTTACCCTTCGGATGCGAGGTTTCAATTTCTGTATCCACCTCAGTTGTTATGACAAATTAGATGTAAAGATACCCAAATTCTATGACACTGTCCAATCGAAAAACGAGCCTGTAAAAATCAATCTTTCATAGGAATTGTTTGACAAAGTTTATGGGTAGTTTTGAATTTACACTTATGTGCGTAAATGTAGTGAAAAGGCCCCAGATGTCATCTTTTCAAGCAAAAATATTTTAAATGGCACAATATAAAATGTTGGTCTCAAATGACACTTTAAAGTCAACTTAAAGTCACAGTTCTAAAATGGAATAAAACTCCACTTCGTTTGACGTTTTGCTCTTTGACGTTTTACATCATTCTTTTTATTTATTTTTTATTAAGTGCATTACTTGAAGTCACGTTTTGCGACCCGTTGACCGTAAACAACACTTGATGTTAAGTTTTTAATAATAAAATACAACTTAAAAATATGTTTTCATTAGTTTTAAAAATATTAAAATTTTAAATTAATTTTTTAAATTCAAGCGTGGACCCTGATTCAACAATTTTTAATATTTTAGGCTTCAACAATTCCAATTTGGGTTTTAGAAATATTTAGAAAAAAAATAAATAAATAACACAACGATTTAGGGTTTAGGGGCCCTAAACCCTAGAGCTTAAACCCTAATTAAAACTAAGGTTTAGGGCTTAATTATTAAAGGTTTTTAATATTTTAGGATTAACCAATTCTCAATTTAAGTTTTAAAAATATTGAAATATTTAAATATATAAATAAAATACGAACAAAACACCCCTTAAAGTAGAATTTAAAGTGCAAAATGACACCTTAAATATTAAAATACCCGTAAATGTACGTATATCAAGATGATAGGAATTAATGTGATACAAAAGAAAAGAAATGGAAATAGAAAAGCTCGTTAATCGACGAAAGTTACGGCACACTAATGAGTTATGTTCAGCATATGGAAGATGCTGTTGCGGATAACTCTATTACTATACACGACATAACGTATTTGAAAGGCATTTTGGGCCATGTTTCGCTGGTGAAGTATTTTGGACATTTTTGTTTAAAAATAAGGTAAATAGGGCCATCGCCCTGTATTAAACTAATCGATAAAGCTACGATTAGCGGCGATGTTATAATATATATTTTGAAATATTTTATGAATCAATTTTATAATTTGAGCAAATTTTTTTGAATAATTACTAGAAATATTACATAAATTATTTAAAATAATATGTTGTAAAATTAATCACCAGACAAATAAAAAATAATCACTTTATATATAATATAAAATTTTTACGTATTTTTCTAGCGGTTATTGTTATCCTTCTCCGTATAAAACAACATAGAAATTCAAAATTGGATCAAATTTGATAGAACCACGCGCTTTTGAAAATCAAATTCTACAATCAAAAATTTAATAAATTACACAACACTATTTTCAACTTCGTCGTTGGTCTAAATTATAAATAAAAATAAAGATAACGAATAGTTTTTCATTTTATCATTTTAATGTTATCATATATTAGTTATTATTTATTTTTTCAAATTCAAATGTCGGCTTATATATATTATCTAACATGACACTTTAATTCCAACAATTAATATAATTATTCCTATTGAGTCGCTCTCTTATTGAATACGTTTATCCCTTGTATGTCATTTTTTTGTTGTTTTTCATATCTCGCATCGATAACATACTAAACATATTTGATCTACCAAAAATATTACTTTTCTTAAGTTTTTTTACGATTTTACTCTCTTCCGTAAATATTTAAAAAAATACGGTTTGCAACCAAAAACAACCAGATGTGCAACTTTTTTTTTTTTTTTTACCTTTATGAAAGATAACTGAAATTGTTTTTGGTTGAATTGAGTTGTAAAATCGTATTTTTGGAGAAGAAAGAGGATACACGTTAAAAGATAATTTGAACCACTGTTTTTTTAATAAATCCGAACTCCTAACATTTATACATTAATTAAGACACCTTCTTTTTTAATAAATCCGAACCCCTCTGCTTTATAAACTAAATTACATATTCTACTTACAAGAGTTTAAAATATAATTTCAACCGCTCTCCTTTATAAATTAAGATACATATTCTACATATAATATGTTAAATGATAATTAGAACCACTCTCCTTTGTAAAGTTGGATAGCTTCTTTATTTATAAATCCGAATATCTCTCATTTGTAAATAATCGAAAAATCCTTGGGATGCACACATTTTGTATATTTAATAATATCAAGACCCAACAACTATTTTATGTTCTTTCCATAGCAAAGACTTTGTTCGGTCAACTTTACATGCAAATTACATTAGAGATTTTTTATGCTTAAAGATTTTGAACAAATTTGGGTTTTGAAAGAGAAAAAATAAATTTAGCCATTCTGCAGAACAACCATCCATGCAAAGAAAAACTTTACAAGCTAATTAGTTATGATTCTATACAAGTTCATAAACCAGTGGTTTGTTTACAAGGTAAAAAGAAATTGTAAGTTACGCATATATACAAATACTTTAAATTCAAAGGATTAAGCATAACCAGAACTCTTACATGCTCGGTTATTAAAGAAAAAAGTGACATAGAGCTATAGCACACATTAAAAAGTACTAATAATAAAGTCAACTGATCTTATACATTTCCCAAGACATTATCTTCGGGACTCAATATTATTCCACCATCTAAAGATAAGGCTCCATTGGTTATCAAGGAAACAACCTGCATCATATCTTTCCTAGTTTGGTAAACTTGCACGCGCGAGAATAGATGATAAAACAGGGTCTCTCTAAGGCCATTAGTCCATGACCATCTGTGTGACATAAAATAAGTTTTCCCTGTCAATGTAGATCATATTCACAGCATAATCATTGAAGCCATGTGGAATTCCTCCATCTGGTAATCTTGGTTTTTGAACATCAAGCCTTCTTTGTGGGTCATTAGTTATAAAATCACCAACTTATTGACTGCAGGCATACATGATACATGAGACAGAGTATAGAAATATCAAATAATAAATAAAAGAAATATGGTCTTGGGTTATATAAGAGGAAAAATAATGTACCTAAGACATTCAAGACAGAGGACACGAAATTGTCCATCTATAATTTGTCCACAGACGTTCAAAGTCCATCAAGTTAAAAAAATAATAATCGGATTAGTAAGGATCGATTATCATTCAGATCAGATCAGATCTAACTGTAGTCTCAAGTAAAAACATGTTAATCAAGATAATAAATTATTGAGATACATCAATTAAATAGATAACATATAAAAATCTTACCAAATGAGTCCTTCAAATCGTCCATCTCGATCTTTACGGAGCACTTTCTTCATTGTTTAGTATAAACATTAAATAAAAATAATAATCGCTATCAGTATAGATCTATAGTTGACTTTCACAATATAAACGCCCATTAAATTAAAAAAAAATTGATGATATAAGAGGCATGTAACACATCAAAACTGTGATCGGAAATGATATATCTTAATCAATCTAGTTTTGAATGAAATTATATTTCACGGACTTGTTTGTTTAAAATAAAAAAAGAGCTAAATCATGTAGATCTCGATTTGGGATTTGTGAATGAGGCCGCCGAAAGAGAAAGAACAAATAGAACAAAAAAGTATGGCTAAAATGGATGATAAATTAAGATATGTATGTGTTTATGTGTATATATATAAAGAATGTGTTGGTAATATTTTTATTTTATTTCGCTTCGTCAAAACCCTATAAATGAACAACCCTTATTTGGGCCTTAAAGCCTTTTGAACAATATAGTATAGATGGATCTATAATTGTTTTACAACCCTGGGCCTCAAAGCCTCTTAAACAAGATGGTGTAGATTGATCTATAATTGTTTTACAGGTATGGATATACTTTGGTGGTAGGCCTAAAAATTTATTGGACAAATCTCAACATAATATCATAGATTTAATGGCTACAAATCCGTCAATCCTTATAAAATACACTTTTATTTCTACTTTTATTTGGATTATTTTTTTACTTTGGTGTAGACTCTATTATTGAATAATAATTTTAAGTATAGATTAAAATACTTTGAAATATACGTAAAAAGATCAAGCGCCATATGAAAAATCCAAATCGATACTATCATAAGAAAGGTAATATTGTTTTTCTAGTAAATGTAAATATTTTAATCTAAGAGTATATGTTTTTATTATCGCATTTTTTCTTATTATGTTAAGATGATGAATAAAAGTTTATGAGTTTAAGTAATATTTATATTTTGAGCTATTTAAAACCTTATTACCAATAATTTGTTTTGTAAATTACAAACATTGTACAAGAAGAGAAAAAAACGTAACTGTATTAAATTAAATTAGTTAGATAAGAAGTGCAAAGTTTACATTGTATCAAATAATAAAAAGTATAAAATAATATTAAATTATTAAATTTAATATAAAATACTTTTTCTACTTAATAATTCGAACCCCCTCTGCTTTATAAATTAGAATACATTTTTTACTTCATAATTTATAACAATTAAATTTGAGAAGCTATTGAAAGAAAGATAAATATGATTTAGATGATTCTGGAGCTCCTACGGGTTTTCCTTACATCCTAAACATGATTCTCGGTATCTCCGTCCCATCATAAAGTTACAATATATTGAATTGTAATTTCTTGATTTTACTCTTTTCATAATCTCCTTAGATCTCTTTTTACAATCTCCATACATAAACAAAAAATGAGGATATCTTCATCGATACTGGGCTAATTTAGATAAGGTGATTTATCGTTTTATCAGGTTTTCAATATGCTTATGCATACATTATGATTAATGAAAATTAGACCATATTAACTGGTATGGGCGCATGGCACATGGTATAGCCTTATAGTTGATGTTTTTGCATAGTGATTGGTCAATTACATTATGACCCCACCTTGTTAAATTATCTGTTACATGTTGATGTGTTACTAATGAAGACAACTGAACTCAAGCTCAAGCTGCATTATAATATAGCTCTAGAGCTTAGTTAAATCAAGGTAGGATCAATGTACTCATCTGTTCAATGTAGAGGAACAACTATCTTGTATTTATCTTTAATGTTTGAATCTGTAAATGTTAAATATAATCCAGAACTTTCTACTATTTACTTAGTTCTACTTGCTATATCTTTTTCTTATTTATTTGTTGAGTTATCCTCTAGGAATTTTTTGTTATTGTCTAGCAAACAAATAAGAGAGATTGAAAGACATGTATTATAGACTATTTATTTATATCGAGGATTTAACTCAACCAAAACAAGATTTTAATAAGTAAATATTAGATTAACTGTTACAGGGATCTCAGAAAATATTACTCGTCAAAGAAAGAAAGATTAAAGTCAATGTACAAATTTGAAGATTTGTCTTATTGGAAGAAGCTCAATTAATTAATCAAGCCTCAGTGATATAAAACAAGAAAAAGAAACTATTTACGTGATAGAGATCTCAACAAAGTGACAGAAAGATTTATAGATGTTCAGAACAAGGAAATAGGAATTTAATTGAAAAGAACCACAGCTTAAAAGTCAAGGTATGAAGAACCGTAATTGAAGTTAGTCACTCATGAACCAGACAGTACATCGAGTGTCAACATTTGTTTGGAGGAACATCTTCATATTTTTCAGTGGTCTTCAGAGTTGGTTTTGATCTAAAAATATATACTATAAATCTCTATTAATCAATTAATAAGTTAATTAATTTAGAATTATTTTATTTATTTAAAACAAGCAAAGACTGTCAAAACTGTTAGAAATACTATCAAATAAATAGTCTTACCGATTGTATTATTAGTTCATTTGACTGTCTTACCAATAGTCTCGGTAATACAATGACAATATTGCCGATAGTCTTAGCAATACAAAGACTATCTTGCCGATAGTCTTTTCAGCATAAATGATAGTCTTTCAAGCTTAACTTCATAGTCTTTCCAAGTCAATTGTAAAGAAGTGCACCTCTACATATATTAAAGACAGACAGAAGCTTGCAGTGTAATGTAGAACATCAGCCGAGAAGAAAAAAATAGATCAAAAAGTCACAGCCTTTAATTTCTCTCCTGCTAACCACTCAAGCTCAATCAATTAATTTCTTGTATTTATTGTAACATTCATTCCACTAGAAATTGATTACTTGTATTTGTGAAACTATCTAGTGGATCAAATATCCCTAGTTTTAATCTCAAACTGCTTTTTAGCATTTGATCTTTTTATTACAAAAATAGATAAGTCCATGTCGAATTTATTCTAGATTTGTTTTAGTTAGTTGTCGATTAAATCCTTGTAATCTGTATCGCATTTGTGACAACCTTTCAACTTTAATATAAGTTATATTTAACTTGAATCTTGTTTCAATTTTTATTCCGCATTAAATTCGAGAAAACAGTATAGTTTGTATGTAACCCCCTCCTCTACAAACATATTGGTACCTAACAAAGGTAGAATATTTGATTTTCATAAATGCGTGATTTAATCAAATTTGATTTTTTAATTTTTTGTTGTTTTATACAGAGAAGAGTAACAATATTCGCTAAAAAAATGTAAAAAATTTATATTATATAAAAAATAAATATTTTTTGTTCCGGTAATGATCAATTTCACAACATATTATTTTAAATAATTTAAAAAATATTGCTAATACTTATTCATAAATCTTGAATTAAGTCTTTTTTATTTCAGGCAAATTCAAAATTGTTCGAGTCATTTTTGTCTTTATTATAAAATTGATCTATAACATATTTAAGAAAAACTGTAATAGTGTCGCCGCGAAGCGTGACTTTGTGGACTAGCTAAAATATATAGTGCAATCAACTTCTACTTCTATCTAAATCTATGTATTAAAGAGATTATGCCCATAATACCTTATTTTTGAGCTATCTGGCCATATATACTCATATTCAAAAACTTGGCCCTATTTACCCTTCGGATGCGAGGTTTCATTTTCCGTATCCACCTCAGTTGTTATGACAAATTAGATGGAAAGATACCCAAATTCTATGACATTGTCCGGTCGAAAAACGAGCCTGTAAAAATCAATCTTTTATAGGAATTGTTTGACCAAGTTTATGGGTAGTTTTGAATTTACTCTTATGTGCGTAAATGTAGTGAAAAGGCCCTAGATGTCATCTTTTCAAGAAAAAATATTTTAAATGGCACAATGTAAAATGTTGGTCTCAAATGACACTTTAAACTCTACTTAAAGTCACGGTTTTAAAATGGAATAAAACGCCACTTCGTTTGACGTTGTGCATCTTTGACGTTTTGCATCATTCTTTTTATTTATTTTTTATTAAGTGCTTTACTTGAAGTCACGTTTTGCGACCCGTTGACCGTAAACAACACTTGATCTTATGTTTTCAATAATAAAATACAACTTAAAAATATGTTTTCATTAGTTTTAAAAATTTTAAAATTTTAAATTAATTTTTTAAATTCAAGCGTGGACCCTGATTCAACAGTTTTTAATATTTTAGGGTTCAACAATTCCCAATTTGGGTTTTAGAAATATTTAGGAAAAAAAAAAAAATAACACAACGATTTAGGGTTTATGATTTAGGATTTAGGGCATTTAGGCCCTAAACCTTAGGAACCAAACTTTAATTATTAACGGTTTTTAATATTTTAGGACTAAGCAATTCTCAATTTAAGTTTAAAAAATATTAAAATATTTATATATATAAATAAAATACGAACAAAACACCCCTTAAAGTAGCATTTAAAGCGCAAAATGGCACCTTAAATATTAAAATACCCATAATTGTACGTATATCGAGATGATAGGAATTGATGTGATACAATACAAAAGAAATGGAAAGAGAGAAGCTCGTTAATCGATGAAAGTATGTACTCCTATTGAAATTTAAAAAGCAGTCATCACACTCTGTATATAGTATAAAATATTATGGTCCCACAAATCGTATTCATTAAATACGATTAAAGAAATAGTGTGTTTAATAAGTTACGGCACACTAATGAGTTATGTTCAGCATATGGAAGATGCTGTTGCAGATTACTCTATTACTATACACGAGATAACTTATTTGAAAGGCATTTTGGGCCATGTTTTGCTGGTGAAGTATTTTGGACATTTTTATTTAAAAATTAGTTAAATAGGGCCATCACCCTGTATTAAACTAGTCGATAAATCCGCGATTAGCGACGAAATTATAATATATATTTTGAAATATTTTATGAATCAATTTTATAATTTGGGCAAAATTTTATGAATAATTACTAGATATATTACATAAATTATTTAAAATAATATGTTGTAAAATTAATCATTTGACAAATAAAAAATAATCACTTTGTATATAATATAAATTTTTTACGTATTTTTCTAGTGGTTATTGTTATCCTTCTCCGTATAAAACAACACAAAAATTCAAAATTGGATCAAATTTGATCGAACCACGCAGTTTTGAAAATCAAATTCTACCATCAGAATTTTAATAAAATACACAACACTATTTTCAACTTAAGTTAAGGATTAAAGATTTTATGTGTAGTCTATATCATCGCTTTTAACTTCGTCGTTGGTCTAAATTATAAATAAAAATAAAGATGACGAATAGTTTTTCATTTTATCATTTTAATGTTATCATATATTACTTATTATTTATTTTTTCAAATTCAAATGTTGACTTATATATATTATCTAAAATGACAGTTTAATTCCAACAATTAATGTAATTATTCCTATTGAGTCGCTCTCTCATTGAATACGTTTATCCCTAGTATGTCATTTTTTTTTGTTGTTTTTCATATCACGCATCGATAACATACTAAACATATTTGATCTACAAAAAATATTACTTTTTTAAGTTTTTTACAATTTTACTATCTTCTGTAAATATTTAAAAAAAAATACGGTTTGCAAACAAAAAATAAGCAGATATGCAACTTTTTTTTTTTACCTTTATGAAAGATAATTGAAATTATTTTTGGTTGCATTGAGTTGTAAAATCGTATTTTTGGAAAAAAAAAAGGATACACGTTAAAAGATAATTCGAACCACTATTTTTTTAATAAATCCGAACTCCTGTCATTTATAAATTAATTAAGATACCTTCTTTTTTATAAATCTGAACCCCTCTGCTTTATAAACTAAATTACATATTCTACTTACAAGAATTTAAAATATAATTTCAACCGCTCTCCTTTATAAATTAAGATAAATTTTCTACATACAATATGTTAAATGATAATTAGAAGCACTCTCTTTTGTAAAGTTGGATACCTTCTTTATTTACAAATCCGAACATCTCTCATTTGTAAATAATCAAAAAATCCTGGGTAAGCACACATTTTGTATATTTAATAATATCAAGACCCAAAAACTATTTTATGTTCTTTCCATAGCAAAGACTTTGTTCGGTCAACTTTACATGCAAATTACATTAGAGATTTTTTATGCTTAAAGATTTAGCACAAAATTGGGTTTTGAAAGAGAAAAAATAAATTTAGCCATTCTGTAGAACAACCATCCATGCAAAGAAAAACTTTACAAGCTAATTAGTTGTGTTCTCTACAAGCTTAAAAACCAGTGGTTTGTTTACAAGGTAAAAAGAAATTATAAGTTACGCATATATACAAATACTTTAAATTCAAAGGATTGAGCATAACCAGAACTCTTGCATGCTCGGTTATTAAAGAAAAGTGACATAGAGCTCTAGCACACATTAAAAAGTAATAATAAAGTCAAATGTGCTTATACATTGCCCAAGACATTATCTCCGGGACTCAATATTATTCCATCATCCAAAATAAGGCTCCATTGGTTATCAAGGAAATAACCTGCATCATATCTTTCCTAGTTTGGTAAACTTGCATGCGCGAGAACAGATGATAAAACAGGGTCTCTCTAAGGCCATGAGTCCATGACCATCATGTGTGACATAGAATAAGTTTTCCCTGTCAATGTAGATCATATTCACAGCATAATCATTGAAGCCATGTGGAATTTCTCCATCTGGTAATCTTGGTTTTTGAACATCAAGCCTCCTTTGTGGGTCATTAGTTATAAATTCACTAACTTATTGACTGCAGGTATACATGATACATGAGACAGAGTATAGAAATATCAAATAATAAATAAAAGAAACATGGTCTAGGGTCATATAAGAGGAAAAATCATGTACCTTAGACATTCAAGATAGAGGACACGAAATTGTCCATCTATAATTTGTCCGATAGACGTTCTAAGTCCATCAAGTAAAAAAAATAATCGGATTAGTAAAGATCGATTATCTATCGGATCAGATCAGATCTAATTGTAGTCTCAAGTAAAAACATGTTAATCAATATAATAATTTACTGAGATACATCAATTAAATAGATAACATATAAAAATCTTACCAAATGAGTCCTGCAAATCGTCCATCTCAATCTTTACGGAGCACTTTCTTCATTGTTTAATATAAACATTAAATAAAAATAATAATTGCTATCAGTATAGATCTATAGTTGACTTTCACAATATAAACGCCCATAAAAATTTAAAAAAAAATGATGATATAAGAGGCTTGTAACACATCAAAACTGTGATCATAAATGATATATCTTAATCAATCTAGTTTTGAATGAAAGTATATTTCACAGACTTGTTTGTTTAAAATAAAAAGGAGCTAAATCATATAGATCTCGATTTGGGATTTGTGAATGAGGCCACCGAAAGAGAAAGAACAAAGAGAACAAAAGAGTATGAGTGAAATGGATGAGAAATTAAGATATGTATGTGTGTGTGTGTGTGTGTGTATATATATATTGTGTTGGTAATATTTTTATTTTATTTCGCTTCGTCAAAACCCTATAAATGAACAACCCTTATTTGGGCCTTAAAGCTTTTTGAACAATATAGTATCGATGGATCTATAATTGTTTTACAAACCTGGGCCTCAAAGCCTCTAAAACAAGATAATATAGATTGATCTATAATTGTTTTACAGGTATGGATATACTTTGGTGGTAGACCTAAAAATTTATTGGACAAATCTCAACATAATATCATAGATTTAATGGCTACAAATCCATCAATCCTTATAGAATACACTTTTATTTCTACTTTTATTTGGATTATTTTTTACTTTGGTGTAGACTTTATTATTCAATAATAATTTTAAGTATAGATTAAAATAGTTTGAAATGTATGAAAAAAGATCAAGCGCCATATGAAAAATCGAAAAGGTACTATCATAGGAAACGTAATATTGCTTTTCTAGTAAATGTAAATATTTTAATCTAAGAGTATATGTTTTTATTATCGCATTTTTCCTTATTTTGTTAGATGATGAAAAAAGGTTTATGAGTTTAAGTAATATATATTTTGAGCTATTTAAAATTTTATTACCAATAATTTGTTTTGTAAATTTCAAACATTGCACAAGAAGAGAAAAAAACGTAACTGTATTAAATTATATTAGTTAGATAAGAAGTGCAAAGTTTACACTGTATCAAATAATAAAAAGTATAAAATAATATTAAATTATTAAATTTAATATAGAATACTTTTTCTACTTTATAATTCAAACCCCCTCTCCTTTATAAATTAGAATATTTTTTCTACTTCATAATTTATAACAATTAAATTTGAGAAGCTTTTGAAAGAAATATAAATATGATTTAGATGATTCTGGAGCTCCAGCGGGTTTCCTTAAATCCTAAATATGATTCTCGGTATCTCCGTCTCATCATAAAGTTGCAATATGTTGAATTGGAATTTCTTGATTTTACTCTTTTCATAATCTCCTTAGAACTCTTTTTACGATCTCCATACATAAACAAAAAAGGAGGATATCTTCATCGAGACTGGGCTAATTTAGATCATGTAATTGATCGTTTTATTAGGTTTTTAATATGCTTCTGCATACGTTATGATTAAAGAAAATTAGACCATATTAACTGGTATGGGTGCATGGCACATAGTATAGCCTTATAGTTGATGTTTTTGCATAGTGGTTGGTCAATTACATTATGACCCCACCTTGTTAATTATCTGTTACATGTTGATGTGTTGCTAATGAATACTTGGTTCATTGATTTATAGACATTTTTTTAATAGTGTGTTGATTTGATTATTGATTGCTGAATATGTTTGCAGGTTACAAATTTTCATAAGTTGCTAGAGAGAAGAAGATGACATCATTGTTATAGAGCTATTAGTTCGAAAAGAGTGATTTATCTCAACTTAAATTATTTTCAAATTTTGATCTTTGTTTGTATCTTTTATTTATTTGGTTCATGTTCGGCTTCTGATTGTTTTGTTTATGTACTAGCTTATATCCGGTGCAATCCACGGTTTCTTTTTTAATATTAATAAATCTATGAATTTTTGTTATTTTAATTTAATAATACTGTATAATATGTAATAATGTTATATAATTTTAATTCTATAGTATAGTAGTAAAGAATAAGTTATATCTTAGTAGTATTAAATTTTATTTTTGCGGTAAAACTTTGCTTCTTTTATATGTAAAAAAGATTTTTTATAAAATAAAAAAGAATTAATTTTTTTATTAAATTTTCTTCTAACATTTTCAAAATTAAAAAGTTATAATTAATAATTAAAACTTCATATAACACATTCGAAGTAGAAAAGACATTCAAATTTAGAGAGAAATCGAATTTATGGGCAAGATATATAATGAAAAATTTTCTTTAACATATTAGAATAAGAAACCAATTCGAATAGAGAAACAGCTGGTACCGGAGGGTTATCCTTGGCCAGGGAGATACCTCATCCGTGAAGTCTCAAAATCTTGGACGAGCCTTGGGCCTTTATGATTAGGCCTCATTGGCGGACATTCCTAAAGCTGGTCTAAGACGGTTTTCGGAAGCTTCTCTTCCGGGCCTCGAGATGGGAAGCCTAAAATGCCCATTTCGGTTTCTTGTCCTCCAAGAACTACGTTGGCTTGATGTCCTATAGATAGGGGTACGTAGGCAAATTGTAAGGGGTAAGAAGTTGAGAGAGCAAAGGAGCCACCACTTTCCCTAAGCAATCTCAGCCACCACTCACATACAACCACCATACTCTGACGAATTTTCCGGCGAAGAACCACCGTCATAGATCTTGATTCCGGCGATGTACCTCAAATTTTGTTGTTACCAAATTCCTCCGTCAACAAATTGGCGCTAGAAGGAGGGGTGCTGATCAAGATTATTATCTCAGGAGGAAGAGATGTCTCACCATGATGAAGGTTTTCTGGAAAAGGCTTCACAAGGTTTCTGGGTTAGCGGCATTAAAGAAGATCTGAAGAAGGACATGTCTTCAAAGTAGATCTGAAGAAAAGACTAGTCCTCATTGGAAGATTGTTTTCGAACACGACCTTGGATTGAAGACGACAATTCTTAGAAGATGCTCATTTTTCTTCAAGGGGGGTCAAACGAGATTTGAAAGTTGTAACCGCGGCCACAAGGGAGATCCAAGGATGACGATTTCCGACCAAGGGGGTCGAACAAGATTTGAAGGCTGCAGACGCAGCCATGAAGGAGCTATGTTGGATGCAAATTCGGACTTATTGGATTAGACGATCTGCTTACACTGTTTGAGCCCTATCTTGAGTTCCGTAAGTCAGATTTGGACGATCTTACAGCCTACGCGAAACTTATTGAATTCTCTTTAATTCAGAGGTGATTCAGTAATGAGAATCCAAGTTGAACAGCCTAGAAACAGAGGAAAACAGCAGCTACGAATTTTCATTAAAGAATCCTATTGGGTTTAGAAGATTGAAGAAACCTATTGAGTTTAGAAGATTGAAGAATCCTATTGGGTTTAGAAGATTGGAGAATCCTATTCGGTTTGGAAGATTGGAGAATTCTATTCAGTTTAGAAGCTTTGAGGATCCTATTCAGTTTGGAAGACTTAACCAGGGTAAGTCCGAGGACGATCAGGAGGGGAATGCTCTAAGAAGAAGGTGTTATTGTCGAGAGCTAGTCATTGTCTTTTGATTATCCCTTAAGGTAACACTCAACTAGTTTTGTATGATTTTCATTATTTGTTTTTGGACTTGCGTAGGAAGAATATTGTGAAAGAGATTCTGCACTAAGGAAATTCCTACAAACTCTTAGGATGCGCATTGACAAAGATATCTGAGGCCCAGATGACTTCTAACAATTTTTAAGAGAATACACTAATTGGACACCTCTGTCCATCTAGGACGTCTCCGCCAGGTAACGTTTAAAGTTTTATATTATTTGGGTTCTTTTAGGTGGGAAATCATATCTGGAAAAGATCTCAAGACTTACCAAGCGCTGCGTCAAAATCCATTAGGGCGCGTCCTCTGTATGTTAGATATTCAGTGGAGCATTGCCCTCTAAGGGCGCACCCTCAGAAGAAAAAGTTTATGAAAATTTTCAATGAAGATATCTTGATGAACAGATAAGTTTTAGTGACTATTTGAAGAATTTATCGATTGGAGCAAATTTATCTACCTTCAAGACACGTCCTTTCTTTAGGGCACGCCATCAATAAAATATTGATGTTAAGGGGAATTGCAATGACTACAAGGGGATTCTTATTATTGGAACTTCAGAAGATAAAAGGCTATTGGAGAAGCGAGGTCCCGTGATACTACGCATGTGCCCCCTAATCCTCAAGAGGATAATAGGATGAGAAACCGCGGGCACGGACGAGCCCCTTTACGGGATGCCTACGGAAGATATAACCAAGGATCTGGAATATATGGCCGAGATTGGAGAGATCAGCGGCACGGAAGATACTTTAGAAGGTACCTTCCTAGAGGAAGACGCAATAATGAGTCCTCGGGGGGTGGAAGATACGACTCTTATCTACGGGATGGTCGAAACACCCAAGGCTATACGGATTCTCGGATCCAAACTCAACTCAAGGAGGAACGCAAACTCAAGGACAAGGTAATGTTTTGGCCCAAGGCGATACTTTGCCTCGAGGAGGGACGCATAACCAAGTGATTCCACCCCAGGGTGAAGGAAAAATGTATGCTCTGGCGAATGCTTAAACGAATGCTCAGACAAATGCCCAAGCAAATCAACAGCCTCCGCCTTTGAGGGGTAATCAGACAATTCAAGCCCAAGGAACTCCGCCCAATATCCAGGATGTCCCCAGCGTTGGAACATTCAATTTGGATGATTTGAAGAAATTACTCTCTCACTTGGAAGGACGTAAGGTTGCAGCAACGGTTCAGGATCCATCGCCATTCTCAGCGGCGGTAACGGAAGCCCAATTGCCTACTGAATATCGGAATTCAACCAACGATTTGCATTTTCATGGGAAAGTTGATCCCGTGGAATTCTTGGGGAGATTTAATATTGAGATAAATGTATATCAAGTTCCCGACTTGGCAAGGTGTCGGCTTTTGGCAACAACCTTCAGGGAAAGGGCTCAACAATGGTTTCAAAGGCTTGGCTCAGAAGTGATTACATCATGGGACCAAATGAAGACGTCGTTCTTGAACAAGTTTTAGGCTACAGTGAAGTATGCTCCGTCTGTTACTACCTTGGCGAGCGTCAAGCAGAAGGAAGGGGAAAGCTTGATCTCATATTTCAAAAGGTTCAATTCTGAGTCTACTATGGTCAGAGGGGCAACTGATGAAACATTATTGAGTTTTTTTTATAGCGGGATTGCGTGTTGGCACAGACTTTTGGAAGGATCTTCAAGGGAAAGACCCGGCAACGTTGGCAGATGTCTTTACCCAAGCAGAGTCATTCAAAATGGTTGAAAAATCTTTGGCAGACAATAGGAACTCTGATGCCCAAGAAAAAGGGAAGCCAAGGAAGAGGAACAGGTCTCTAAGTCCAAGGTACTATAAAGACAACCGAAGTCCAAACAGAGTGCATGCTACTGACACAAGGAGAGATATACGCACATTACTTCGTCGATGAAGTAGAAGAAGAATGCACACCGGCAACAAGTTCTTCAATCTTAATGTTGGAAGATGCCCCAGAAATCGAAGTCATAGAAGAAATTGAAGAACAAGATGGAGATGAGATCATGCAACTTGAAGTTGACGGAGAAAAGCTTGAAGGAAGGAATGAGTCCTTGATAAGTCTAGGCGGTACCCTGGAAAAGGTGGAAGAGGGCACGCCTTCTATGAAGGACATGGCTGTCGAAGATCCTCAGAGCTTTAACTTTGACTTAGATCCACGAATTCCTTTGCCAATGGAAAAGGCCGGACCAGCAGAAGATACCATATCAATTTTGGTGGATGGTAGTGATTCGAGAAAGTTCTTGAAGATTGGCTCTCAACCGAATCCCATGCTAAGGAGAATGCTTACAGATTTTCTTTTGGCAAATCCTGATGTATTTGATTGGAGTCACTCTGACATGGTAAGAATTGATCAGGAAGTCATGTGTCATCATTTAAACATCTATCCTAGTCGGAAAGGGATCAGAAAGAATCGTTGGCTAGTCAGCAGAGAAAAAGCTATTGCTCTGAAAGAAGAAGTTGATAGGTTGTTGAATGTTGGTCTGATCAAGGAGTCCATCTACCCAGATTGGTTGGAAAATCCAATTCTTGTGTGAAAGCCTAACTGGAAGAATTGCGACTCTCAATCTTTTTGTGTCAAATTCCTCTGATAGATGCAAAAAATTCTTCAAGGCAATCAGAAGCGTATGAAATGGCTTTGTGTGGACTCCGTAGAGGCTTCAAACAACCCTTAATAAAAATGCATTCATGGAGAGGAATGTAGTTATATATTGAGGAAGGTACATAAAGGAATTTGTGGCAATCACTCGGGGGGTGGTTCTTTGGCCATAAACACTTTCGAGAAGGTTATTACTGGCCCACTATGAGTGAATTTGATTTCAAGTTTACATAGGCTTGTGATCGTTGTCAACGCTTTGCTAATTACGGCTGTCCCGACTACTTCTTTGACTTCTATGATGAGTCTGTGGCCGTTTCCTATGTGGGGGATAGACCTCATTGGAGAACTTCCTGAGACGAAGGGAGGAGTTAAGTATGTTGTGGACTATTTCATCAAATGGGTAGAGGCTATGCCCTTAGCTAAAATAACTGCAAAGAAGATCCAGAATTTTGTGTTCAATTCGATTGTGTGTAGATTTGGAATCCTTTACAAGTTTGTGTCTAACAACGGAAAACAGTTCGACACCAAGGAGTAAGAGAGCTTTGTAATAACTTGGGTATTATCGAAGGCTTCTAGGAGTTTGCCTAGGTAATATCGAAGGCTTCCAGGAGTTTTCCTAGGTATTCTTGGAGGAAGAAAAAAATTGCTAGAAGACCTCCTTTCGGGGGATAGAGTGAAAACCTCCTTGCGGAAAATGAATTGAAGACCTCCTTGTGGAGGATAGAGTGAAAACCTCCTTACGGAGGATAAAGTGAGGACCTCCTTGCAGAGGATGGTATGAAGACACTCCTTTTACGGAGGATGAAGACCTTGTCAAGGTAGATGCTCCTTTTATAGAAAAAGCGCCCTCCAAAGATGAAAAACTTGTCAAGGTAGGACCTTTTCCATGAAATGAAGAATCGAAGGACGTGTTCTCTGTGTTGCAATTTAAACATAAGATGAATGAGAGCTCGCCCTGAGGAAGGATAGCCATGTAGAAATTTTGATGTTTTGAAGATTGAAAATTCCATACTTTATCTCTGATTCATATGGAATTGGGGGGTAGTTGTTATAGCCAAAATTTGGTATTAGATATTTTCGGGTCAAAGTCGGGCCAATTGGATTAAAATTGGGCAAAAGGTGGAGGAATTAGGTTTTGGTGGACAGAGTTAGGACGAGCCCTGAGCATTTGGTTGCCTGTCTGTGGAAACCCTCTTCCCTTGGACATTAGGGCGCATCCGGAGCAATTAGTGGATTGTTTCGTGAAATACTTCAGGATGAGCCTTATCCACGGAAAGGCTTAAAGAGAGCCCTGTCCGTGTAAACCTTTAGGGCGAGCCCTCAGAGTTTGGTGGACAAATCCATGGATTTCTAATTTGATTGCTCCGTGTATCTTTCCGGGATAAAGTCGGGTCAATTGAACTCATATTGGTTGGATGGCGGAGTAATTAGGTTTTGTTAGACGGTGGAGTAAATAGGTTTTGTTGGACGGCGGAGTAATTGGGTTTTGTTGGACGGTGGAGTAATTAGGTTTTGGTGGCCAAGGTTAGGGCGAGCCCTCTTCCCCAAATACTTAGGCCCTAAGGGTTTTATATGGACAAGAATTGACTTTAGATTGACAATCTCATTAGATTGCTCCGTGGATCTTTCCGGGCTCTGGTTAATTGAAATCAAGTTGAAAAAGAGGCGGAGGAAATAGGTTTTCGCTGGAGTCCATGGAAAGACTTAGGGCGCGCCCTAAGCCTTTGGTTGGATGTTCCGTGGATTTCTCATTGGATTGTTCCGAAGATCGAGGGAGATGTTCAAGGGAGATTCTTGAGGAAGATGATTCACAATTTTAGGATGGTGACAAAAGATTTTTACTAACGTATTTCTTACAGGTATCTATTGAAGAACTCCTTCATAAGATGCAACTTTAGGAAGGCGGTGTCCGTGGTCAGAGACCTCTAGGGTATGCCTAGACTGAAGGCCTCCTCCTATATTAAATGGTTGTCCTCGTTGTCGTTGGGGATGTGGGATGAACTTTGGTATGTGCTTTGGGAGCTCTGTCTATATAGTCAACATGTGTCCTTGTTGGGAGACTTTGGAATATCTTGCACTTTGCACCCCAAAACTTGGGATCACATGTCCTGTCATCTGGTGAGGGCTTCTCATTCGGGGGACAGGAATGCGTCCAACATTTGGGGTAAGTCATGGCTATACCTGCGTCCGAGGAATAGAGAAACAGCTGGTAGCGGAGGGTTATCCTTGGCCAGGAAGATACCTCATCTGTGAAGTCTCGAAATCTTGGACGAGCCTTGGGCCTTTGTGACTAGACCTCATCGGCGGACATTCCTAAAGCTAGTCGAAGACGGTTTCCGAAAGCTTCTCTTCCGGGCCTCGGGATGAGAAGCCTAAAAAGCCCATTTAGGTTTCTTGTCCTCCAAGAACTACATTGGCTTGATCCCCTATAAATAGGGGTACGTAGGCAAATTGTAAGGGGTAAGAAGTTGAGAGCGCAAAGGAGCCACAACTTACCCTAAGCAATCTCAGCCACCAATTACATACAACCACCATACTCCGACGAATTTTCCGGAGAAGAACCAGCGTCATAGATCTTGATTCCGGCGAGATACCTCAAATTTTGTTGTTACCAAATTCCTCCGTCAACACATTAGAATATGGAAGAGTTATACAAGAGGGTTGAGCCGATCGGGTAGGGTAACAACGATCCATAAGAGCTACAACCATGCTTACTATTGGTTCGGGAATTTCTAAAATATCAGAATTTGTAGAAGAAAAAGAAGACAACTCAAACATTCTTATAAATCGAGATGACTCGCTCCTAATCCAAGTAGCTCGCATACACAAGATAGTAAATACGTAGCAAATAAGTGTGAAAATTTAAAACACGCAAAAGAAAGGGTGAAAAATTGAAAGAAAAATTCTAAACTTAGAGTTCCTTAAGAAAAACTAGACCTTACTCCTAACGATAAGCGATAAGATAATACTAGAAGTCATAATCCAATAAATATTCAAACTGATTTGGCCATGTAGGATGCAAGCATTGGCAAAAGGCTAAACACCAGCCTAGTCACCAATTCTTAATTGGCCATGTAAGCTTTCGCTAGCCTAGTCACCAAAAGAATGAATAATAAAGGATCAATCGTTTTAGGTTCTCTTCCTAGTTGAGCGTGAAATCCTAAGGACTAATGTTTAATTAATTTTGTTAAACGCTAAGATATGCAAAATGATGAATTAATGGTTGTGGGCCAAGGAAAGAATGATGAAATCCATCCCCTTATCTTGAATTTGGGTTTTGTTTTAAAATTTATTTAAATGATGCAAAAAATAACGAGATATATAAAAGCGATAAACATTTATGAATGCTTACACTACGTGTTTAAATCTAAAAGAAAGAAAAAAATTTACGTACCTTGAGGTCCTCCAACAATCACCACAATTTATAAGGTACGAAAAATTAAAAACACAAGAAAATAAAATCTAAGATGATGTGCTCCTAAGTGATTAAATGCATGATGCAACAATTATGTAATTAATTAAATAATTTTTTGGAATTTTCAATTTTCAATTTTTTTTGCAATTTTTGAATTTTTTATTTTTTCGTGATTTTATAAAAATAAAAAGGACAAAATATAGTGATACGGTTTACCCAAACAAGCTTCCAAAAACTCCAAAAGAATTTCTCCGGGTTGACCAAGTTTCCGATTTCTTCAATTTTCTGAAAATAAGAAATAAAAAAAGTAAGAAAAATTAAATCGAAAAACTAAAAATTAAGGTGTGAAAAATAATTATAGTCCTCGGCAGCAGCGCCAAAAACTTGTTGTCTCGAAAATAAACATTTTAAAATTACAAGCGCACAATTTTTACCGTTTTAGTACTTGAGATTCGTTCCACGAAGATTATTTAATTAATCGCAAAAATCCTTAATTTTTTAATTTATTCAAACTAGAAAATTATACTAATTAAATTAATTAAAAGAGGAGACAAAGATTTTATTTATAAGAGAAACTAAATTAATTTAAAAGAGAAGATGTGAAAAGATTGAATAACATTTAAATAAAAAGAGTGTTTACAAAGATAAAAGAAAATAAAAGCCATACTAAAAACTAAGTCTAAGAACTAGCTATAGAAAACTAGGTGTGTCACTTGTGCGGCCATGTGTCCAAGGTGAATTTAAATACTGCACACTTATATTTTATTAAACACTAACATATAATGACTCCTTGAAAAAAGAATGAGTACACACTAGTCTGATCCATCTCAAGTTAAATGACCCTTCCTAAAATCTCAAAATCTGCATATGGAACAACTTAAATTTATGGACAAAAAATAAGGATAAAACCCACAGAATAAACAACCATCTACAAAACTATCTACTAATATGCCAGTAATAACACATAAATATATTGGATAAGAGTTTTTAAAAAAAACAACAAACTAAGTCATAATTCATATAAAAATAACAATAAATGCTTAATTAATTTACGTAGCTAGCCCGCGTATGGCACAGGTTATAGACTAGTATTAGTAATTTCACAAATAGTAATAGTAAGTCGTTCGAGGTTCGATTTCAAATAACTACAAAATAAACTTATATTGTTAAAAAAAGTTAATAAACTTATAGCATTAACTTATATTATTAAAGGAAGTTAATAAAATTTATAACATTAATTTATATTATTAAAAAATTAATATAATTTGGTTATCACATATCCGATATATCTAAAATTTAAATTTTGTAAACAACTTATATTTGCTTTAAGAATTATTATACTCTATAGGTTATTATTATACTAGCTTATAACCCGTGCGATGCACGAATTTTCATTAATATGATATTATTTTTAAATTTAATTAAACTGAAGTTGAATAGAAATGCTGTGTTATCTTGAAAAATTAGCAAATTTGTATTTAAAACATATAAGATAAAGTGTTTTAACTGAAAATTTTAACTGGTTGGTTATTAGTAATTATAATATTTATTTTACTTTATTAAATAGAAGATGTTTTAGTTAGAAAAAATAAAAAATGTAACGTGTTTTAGTTGAAAAAGGTAATTGGTTTATATACTAATTATGATTAATGTAGTAGTTATTAATAATTATAATATTTTATTTTATCAAATTGAATTTCCCTTGATATTTTTGAAAAGAGATCGTGTTTTAGTTGATAAAAAAAAGGTAACGTGTTTTAGTTCGAAAAGGTAGTGGATATTTATACTAATTATGATTAATATAGTAGTTATTAGTAATAAAAAATAAAAACTGTGGCATGTTTAGTTGAAAAAGGTAATTGATTAGGTATTAGTAGTTATAATATTATTATTTTATTAAATAAATTTACCCGTGATATTTTTGAAAAAAATATGTTTTAGTTGATTGTGATATTTTTGGAAAAGAATACGTTTTAGTTACGAAAAGTAGAAAAATTGACATGTTTATCTTCCATGTATTCTTTTATTTTAATCTATATATATGTAGCTTAGCAAAAAAAAAAGGTAATTAGTGTTTTAGATGAAAACGCTAATTAGTTAGTTATCTAGAAAAGGAAAATTTTAGTTAGAAAAATAGAAACAGTAATATGTTTAGTTAAAAAAGTTAATTGGTCAAGTATTAGTAGTTTTAATATTATTATTTTGTAAGACCTGCCCGTGATATTTTTGGAATGAGTTGTTTTAGTTGAAATTTAATTTTCGGTCATTTATTTTAATTATAAAATAATAAAATAATATGTATAATAGTAACTATACAATTGTCTTTTCTAATTAAAAAAATTACCTTTTCATTAAAACATACTAGCGTTTTACCCGTGCTACGCACCGAACCACAAACCCACAACTTTCAGTAATTTTTACAATTAAATAATATCAAAAGAGAATAAGGATTCTGAGATTAATCTCAGGATATTTTTCTTAATATATGAGAAAAGTATGTAAAAAAAACTTAATCTTGAAATTCATTTACTTACCATG